>JAQPPZ010011027.1:0-35304 GCA_028583015.1 Wollemia nobilis
TTAACCTTAGGAACCTTCTCATATTTATAGTCCATACATGGACTTTAGAACACGTCGGCTACAAAGAAAAATAATTTCGAATTTAATTTAAATTTGCTTTCTAAAAGGTTTAAAAACCCTTAAGTATTTTTAATAAATTAAAAATAATTTCTCCCTTAATTAATTAAATAATTAATTAATTAAAACCTTTAAGGGTTTTAAATAATAATTAAATAAATAATAAAGAGAACCTCCATTGGTTTTAATAAAAACCATTTAACTTGGTTTTAATGAAAAACCCTTGCCAATGGAATCTCTTCGAATTCTCTTGGAATCTTCCACCTTTGAAGCCAACACATCCTCTTAACATTAATGCCATTTCCTTTTGACATCAATGACAAATCATAGACAAGAAGCTAGGATATCAAACCCAAAATTGCCAACAATCTCCCCCTTTGTCATTGATGGCAAACCATGCTTCTCAACAACACAGAAACTCAACATCAATAGCTCCCCATGTCTTGAGGCTCTCCCCATTACTCAAATCTCTCCCCCTTTGTCATCAATGGTAAAGGGTCACATTTGGGGCTCAGGACTAAGAATGAGCCTCTTAGCTTAGTCCCTCCCCCACCCCCTGATGAGGTGATTAATTCTTAGGTGGTAGTAAAACTCCCATTAGGCACTGATCATCAGCAACATCTATAACTTCCTTGTCGGGCCTTCTATTGAAATCTTTGTCCATATTCCTATTCCTGTCACTGTTCTTGTTCTTGTTCTCATCCCTGTTCTTGTCCATGCCTTGATCCTTGGACCTGATCATGCCATTGTTCTTGTTCCTGTATTCTGGAATTTCAGATCTACATTGTCTGATTGTGTGACCTTCATTGTTGCACTTGCAACACTTGATGATGTTGTTTCTCTGAGATAAACCTGATCTTTGAATCCACCAGTTCTAACCAAACTTGTTCTGACCAAACCTATTCTGGCCAAACCTGTTCTGACCAAACCTGTTCTGACCAAACCTGTTCTGGCCAAACCTATTCTGACCAAACCTGCTTCTGTTATTTGCATTGCAATAAACTGCCTTGTGCCCAAACTGTTGAAAAGAGTAGCAATACCCTTGAAAGTAACTAGCACTTCTGAAACTGTCATTTACCTCCTTCACTTGAGCCATGCAATGTGAAGCCATGTGACCAAACCTGTGACAAGCAAAACATTTGCCTTGAAACTTTCCTTTAATTGACCTCTTAGGTTCTAAAAACTTCTTCTCATTCTGAATTCTATTTTCTATTTTTGTGCATCTATCATTCAAGGACTTCTTTTTTGAAATACTTTCCTCATCAGAACTCTCTTCCTTTTGGAGTCTCTTACTAGACTCTCCAACTTGTTCCTTGTGTGGCTTAACAAAACCAAGGCTTGTTTTATCTGTTGTCTTTTTTTGACCTTTGATGAGAGACTTAACCTTTTTGGAGCTATCTTGAAACTCGTAAAGCTTATCCTTGTACTCTTTAGTTTCCTCTTTCAAAGAAGCCATTTTTTGTTCTAACTCACTATACTCAAGAACCTTAGACTCTAACTCATCCTTGAGTTCTTGTGTCTTAGCTATAGAGAAGTCAAGACTTTCTATAAGATCATCTCTCTCCATACAACATTCATCTAACTTATCCTTGAGTCTAGCATTCTTCTTTATTTCCTTTTCCAAAACACTAAGAGCACTAATAAGTTCACTTTCAAGATCCTTTATTTGTTTGCTTTTTGAATCATCAAAGCCTTTTTAGATTTCTTATCACTAGAGGTGCTACCCTTTTCAAAATCCATACATGCATCTTCCTTATAGTTTTTTGAAGCATCCTCATACATACTAGAAACCAAATCATTATTTGTGCAATCATCCTCAAGGTGACCAAAATTTCCACATCTAAGACATTTCATGATAATGAATCTATGTTTCGATTCTTCCTCTTTTTTTTATATGAACAAAATTTCATTTTCATTATCACTTGAAGAACTTTCAATATCACTACTAGAACACTTACTTGCTTTGTCTAGGTAGAAAATCTTCTTGTGCTTGTGAGAATACCTCTTTCCTTAATTGCTGTGCTCATCTTTGTTTTTCCTATGATGCTTGTGCTTTTCAGAATCCTTGCTCTTAGAATCCTGTTTATCTTCATCACTTTCATTCTTGGGAACAGATACGATCAGTAGCATAATGACCAAACTTTCCACAATTGAAACATCTTATATTTTTCATACTTTTGTGCTTTCTAGAGAACTTGCCTTTCTTGCTCGTAATATGCCTCTTCATCACTAGAAGACTCATCACTATCTTGAAGGTGTTTACCCTTGGAATTCTTGGTAGCCTTGAAAGTCGCCTCTTTCTTGACATCAACCTTCACTTGAGTTCTCAACTCAAATGCTGCAAGTATACTATGGAGCTCATCCTTTTTCAACTTATCCAAATCTTTAGCTTCCTCAATAGCAAAAATCTTTTCACTAAATCTATTAGGAAGAGATCTTAAAATCTTATCACAAACATCATTTTCAGCAAGCTCAAGACCTAAGTCTTTCATGGAGTTAACAACCTCATCCATACGAAGCATGTAGTCACTAATATTTTGATCATCATTCATATTGAGTTGTTCAAGCATACCTTTGAAGTGTCTCAACTTGGCCTTTCTGACATTTGTATCACCTGTATGAACCACCTTCAACTGTTTCCACATTTCACTAGTCAGTATTGCGGTGAATCACTTTGGTGAGATCTACTTTCTGTAAGCCTTTTAGGATTGCATTCATTGCTTTTGAATTACTGTGATGTAGGAGCCTTTCTTCTTTAGTATTAGGACCATGTTCAAGAATAGTGTACTCATCTTCAATCACTTCCCAAACCTCATTCCCAAGTGCCATTAGATGAACCTTCATCCTTGCACTCCAAAGACCAAAATCCGACCCATCAAGAATAGGTGCTGTATTACCACTTGAATGATCCATTGTGTTCTTTACTAGCTTTTCCTTCAAGCTGTTAAACTTTCTGAAGGCACCCGCTCTGATACCAATTAAAGAACACAAGCTTATACTGAGAGGGGAGGTGAATAGTATAAGACCTCTTTTTACTTTTTCCTTTATACTTCAAAATAGTAAAGTAATATACCCAAAGAAATAACTGATATTCTCACAATGACACTGAGAGGGGGGGTGAATCAGTGTAGCAATTTAAAATACAGATCTACAACTCTTTCAAACTTAAGCAGAGAGAACTTAAAACAGATACAACAAATAAACAAGAGAGCAATCCACAACACAAGATTTAACGAGGTTCACCAGATTTGGCTACTCCTCAAAAATTAGACTGCTTGGACACCCATCCAAATCCAGCCTTTGCAAAGCACCAACTTTACAAACAATTTATCTCCACCAACAGAAAGGAGCACCAACCCCCTAATGCCAAGCACCAACTTGGACTTCAGATTTGAACAGAATTTTTGACATAAAAATGCCTTCTCTACAACAAGACCCTCACTGGTCTAAATCCTTTATAACAAAAACTTCATATTCTTACAGCTCTGCTATTCTCTCTATACTTTCCCTCTACTTTTACAACAGTCTTCCGTACTTTTATAGCACTCTATTCTATACTTTTACAACACTTTAACATTTAGTCTTCTATACTTTTATAGTACTCTATTCTATACTTTTACATACTCTATTTTGTACTTTTACAAAACTTTTACAACACTCTATTCTGTACTTTTACAACACACTCTCTATATTTTCTCTGCACAATACTCTTTTTACACTTCTTAGCAAAATACACTCTCTTGATTAATTAGCTTTCACAGCACCTTTTTCCTTTTATCCGACAAGTCACAACACTCTTGCCACGTGTAGAGCTCAACCCTAACCCTAACTTTTATACACGTAAAGCATTCTTACAACACTACATACTACGCTGTTAATAGCCTTAAAAGCTTACTTACGTCTCTGATAGACTTATCTGCCCACTTTACTGCTTTGACAGCCTTTTCGACTCTTTGTAAGTAAATCCGATGTTCTGACAGATTTATCTTTCTATTTACAGCTCTGACCATCTTACCTACCTTTTTTATGGCTCTGTCAACCTTACCTGCGTATTTATAGTTCTGACAGCCGAACCTGCTTCTCTGACAGTAGAACTGCCGCTCTGACAGCTTTTTGTCTTCTTCTCGGCATGCAGGCACGAAAATGGAACATGTCACGAAATCGTGACACTTTTCGCCCAAATGGAACATGTCCACAAATCGTACACTTTTCCACACACAAAATCGGAACATGTCATCAAATCGCGACACTTTTTCTCTCCTCGCACCCAGAAAATGGAACATGTCACGAAATCGCGACATCATTTTCTCTCTCCTCTTTCCTTCGCTTTCGCCCACAAAAATGGAACATGTCGCGAAATCGTGACATCATTTTCTCTCTCCTCCCGTGAAAACTCGACATGTCACGAAATCGCGACATCATTTTCTCTCTCCTCTTTCCTTCGCTTTCGCCCGCAAAAATGGAACATGTCATGAAATCGCGACATCATTTTCTCTCTCCTCCCACGAAAACTCGACATGTCACGAAATCGTGATAGTTTTTCCACTTAGCTTCTTTGCCTCCAACATGTCGCGAAATCGTGACAGTTTTCATGCGCTTTCTCTCTCCTCCGTTATGTCGCGAAATCGCGACAGAAAACATGTCGCGATATCGCGACAGTTTTTCAGCATTTTCTCTCTCCTCCTTTTTGTCGCAAAATCGTGACAGAAAACATGTCGCGATATCGCGATGGTTTTCCAACATTTTCTCTCTCCTCCTTTTTGTCGTGAAATCATGACAAAAAACATGTCGCGATATCGCGACAGTTTTCTTACTTGTCTTTTTCTTTGATTTTTCTGAATCTGGGCCACTTCTGTCTTCTTGGAAATTGACTGTACCTATTCTGACTGACCTCTGAACATCTGTCCACTGCATCAACAATTGATCTATCTGTCTGAGTTGACAACAATGACAATACTGTTTCTGCACCTTGCTCAACAATCTCCCCCTTTGGAATTGTTGGCAACACATGTTCAATTTCCAGAAATTCTTCTCCCCCTTTGACAATAATACCAAAGGGCTGTAGACTCCCCCTGAGTCCATGCACAACATTCTCAGGCACACACTATTACAGTTAGCAAAAAATACAAACAAGAGCAAACAAATATATATTAAAGGGCTGATAATCAAATATATAAATGCTCCCCCTGAGAATGTGTTCCCAAAAGCTAGTCAGTTCTTGGGTAGTGTGACCACACCCAACTTACTGCGGAGATATTCAAAAACTTCCTTGGGCAACGGTTTAGTGAAGATATCTGCTACTTGCTCTGTAGTTGGAACAAAGTCCAATTTAACCTCACCTTCTGCAACTTTATCCTTCAAAAAGTGATACCGGATTGCAATATGTTTGGTGCGGGAATGCATAACCGGATTCTTTGAGATGTTAATTGCACTGGTATTATCACATTTAATTGAAATTGGCTCTTTGAAATTAATACCCAGATCTTTCAGTGTTTGTCTCATCCATAAAATCTGTGTACAGCTTGTTGTTGCTGCAATGTATTCTGCTTCTGCTGTGGATAGAGAGACTGATTCTTGTTTCTTGTTGTGCCATGCTACCAACCTGTCTCCAAGATAGAATGCACCACCACTGGTACTCTTTCTGTCATCTATACAACCTGCCCAATCTGCATCTGAATATGCAATCAGAGTGAAGTCTTTTCCTTTTGGATACCATAACCCATACTCCATAGTACCCTTGAGGTACCTAAAAATTCTCTTCACAGCTGTCACATGAGTTTCTTTTGGACTAGCCTGAAATCTTGCAACCATGCAAACTGCCTGTAAGATATCTGGTCTTGTGGTTGTTAAATACAGTAGGCTTCCAATCATAGATCTGTACATGGTTTGATCTACATCTGGAGAATTGTCATCCTTGCTCAATTTGCAACCTGTTGTCATGGGAGTGCTTACAGGTTTACTATCCTCCATTGTGAACTTTTTCAGCATTTCTTTCACATATTTAACTTGAGAAATAAAAATGCCCTTTTCACTTTGGTTAACTTGCAGTCCGAGGAAATATGAAAGTTCACCAATCATAGACATTTCAAATTCTTTTTGCATTTTATTTGCTATGTCTGTACATGACTCATTATTGCTGCTACCAAAAATTATATCATCAACATAAACAACAAGGACAATAAGTTGGCCATTGTCTGTTTTGACATATAAGTTACTATCCACCATACCTTTCTTGAACCCTTGTTCAGTGAGATAGTTGTCAAGTCTTGCATACCATGCTCTGGGTGCCTGTTTCAAGCCATACAAAGCTTTCTTTAACTTGCAAACAAAGTTGGGATTATCACCGAGTTGAAAACCATCTGGCTGTTCAATATACACTTCTTCTTCAAGATTTCCATTCAAAAATGCTGATTTCACATCCATCTGATAAACTTTGAAATTCCTGTGGACTGCTAAAGCCAGAAACATTCTGATTGCCTCAAGTCTGGCCACTGGTGCAAAAGTTTCCTCAAAATCAATACCTTCAACTTGAGCATAGCCTTTACAGACCAATCTTGCTTTATTCCTTACAACCTGTCCGTCTTCATTCAATTTGTTTCTAAAAATCCATTTAGTACCGATTATGTTTTTACTTACAGGCCGTGGTACTAACTCCCAGGTTTTGTTTCTCTCAATCTGGTCTAGTTCTTCATTTATTGCCTTCATCCAACTTACATCTGTGCTTGCTTCAGCAATATTTTTGGGCTCAATGCTGGATAATAGGGAGTAGTTACTTACTACTCTTCTTCTTGTCTTAACACCAACTGTGGGGTCCCCTATAATTTGTTCTCTGGGATGATTTTTCTGCCAGCTACCAGTTTTAAATTTATTGTTTTCTTCTACTTCTGAATCAATACTTAAATCATCTGGGTCAATTTTTTGATTCTCTTCTGATTCCTTTTCTTCATCTCCTTCAATAACTTCTTCATAAATAGGGTAGTTATTTTCACAGCTGACAACTTGTTTCCTATCTTCATCAAATTTAACATCAGCACTGTCTACAATTTTCTTTAGCCTTTTGTTGTAGCATTTGTAAGCTTTGCTTTTTGATGAATAGCCAACAAAAATACCTTCATCAGCTCTATCTTCAAATTTACCAAGATTATCTTCTGTTCTTTTGATGTAACACTTGCTGCCAAAGACTTTGAAGTATTTTGTTGTTGCCTTCTTGCCGAACCAAAGCTCATAAGGGGTTTTGCTTTCATGTGTCCTCAACATGCACCTATTTTGGATGTAAACTACAGTATGGACTGCCTCTTTCCAAAATCTGTCTGCAATTTTGCTTTCAGTCAACATTGTCCGTGCCATTTCTTGTACAGTTCTGTTCTTTCTCTCAACAACACCATTTTGCTGAGGTGTCCTTGCTACTGAAAACTGTCTTCTGATCCCATATTTTTGATAGTATTCTGCAAACTCTTCTGAGATGAACTCTCCTCCTCTATCTGATCTTAAGCATTTGATCCTCTTTCCTTTTTCATTCTCAACTTGGTTTTTGAAAGTCTTGAACATTTCAAAAGCATCAGATTTCTGCTTTAAAAAGAATATCCAGGTCATTCTGGAATAGTCATCTATGCAAAGCATAAAGTATTTATCACCATTTATACTTTGAGTTCTCATGGGTCCACATAAATCAGTATGAATTAGTTCTAAGGGTTTGCTGGTAAAGTACTCCTTTGATTTAAATGTGGCTCTAGTTTGCTTCCCCTTTTGACATGAAGCACAAATACTATTTAGTGGTTTGCCAATGGAAGGTATATCTCTTACAGCCCTTTTTGAACTTATTTTAACCAAATTGTCAAAGCTGATATGACCGAGCCTTTTGTGCCACAACCAATTTTCATCTTCTTGTCCAATCAAGCATGCTCCTTCTGAGGTCTCTGATAGAGTATACAGATTTCTAGAAGTCCTTGATCCAGTAGCAATTAACTTCCCACTGTTAGCTTTTCTCACTTCACAGCCTTGCTTCTTAAAAACTACTTCATGACCTCTGTCACAGATTTGACTTACACTGAGCAGGTTATGCTTCAGACCAATTACAAACAAGACTTCTTCTGATTTGATCTTTTCGTCACTGATCTTGACAGATCCTTTGCCAACTATCTTTGCTCCATCATTATTTCCAAATTTCATAGAACCACCTTCATAATTCTGTAACTTCTCAAATTTTTGCTTGTCACCTGTCATGTGACTGGAGCATCCACTGTCAAGTATCCATGGTGCTGATTTGTTCTGTGCTTTAAAAGTAGTCTGGACAATCAAAGATTCCTTTTCTTTCCATTCTGGTTTGATAGCATATTTGGCTACTTGTTTTGCCTTTCCCCTTTCATTAGCCTGTGCCTATTTTTCAGTAAATTTCTTGTTTTGTTTCAACCCATTCGGTTGAGATTTTCTACCCTGATAATTATTTTCTGCAAAAGTGCTTCTACAGTTTCTTGCAATATGTCCAAAATTATGACAGTTATAACATTCAACTGCATAATTCATTAATGGAGAAAAAACATTTCTACTGGTGAAATTCCTTTGAGCTACATTATAACTGCAATCTGAAATCTTATGACCATAAGCATTGCATTTAAAATAGTAACCAGAAAAGGAATGATTAAACCTGGGTGCAGGTCTTTGCTAGTTTGAAGTAGGAGCCATGAATCTTCTCCTTCTAGGATGTGTGACTTTTGTGAATCCATCTTTGTCAGTACTCTTCTTGAGTCTGGCATTATTGCTTTCTTTGGCATGATTTGTTTTTTCTTGATCAACCTTGATCTTTTCTTCTTTCTTTATGGGTTCTACATTTAAGGCCTTTGAACCCTTTGATGATTCTCCTTCATCGAAGCCCAAACCAAATTTGATGCCGAAAGGCCTTTGGTTATTTAAAATTTTATCCAGCTTTTACAGTACTTTCTTCAAACTTATGATAACAGCTCAATTTCTTATTCATCTCCTCTAGCTGCATCCTTAACTTAACAATGTCTTCTTCTAGCTTGCTGCATTCAACTGTCTTTACAGTTAATTGTTCATCAAGAACTTCAGACATTTTCTTGAATTCATCTGTCTGAACTTTCAAGCAGTTTATTATTTCATTGGCATCTTCAAGCTTTCTTGAAACCTTTTTATTCTTTTTCCTTTCTGTGCTCAGTTCTTTAAGAGCAGCAACTAACTCACCTTCCAGATAAACTTCAGCCTCATCCTCAGGTTTTTCATTACATTCTGGTTTTTCCTCTGTTATTCTTTCTTCAAAAGCCATGAACAGAGCTTCACCTGCTTCTTCTTCAGAATCCTCACCGGAGCAGTCTTCAGAAGAGCTGACATTCTTGGATATGAAACTTTTCTTCTTGAAGTTGCTTTTTTTGAACTGTGGTTTCTTCTTCCAGTCACTTCTTTCTTGGTGTGTCCCTTCATCATTTTTGTTTTTCTCATTCATTGGACATTTAGCAGCAAAGTGCCCGACTCCTCCACAGTTGAAGCACTTAAACGGTAACTTACCTCTGTACTTTCCTTTTCCCTTTATTAGTTTCCTAACAAAGTTTGCTTCTGTTTCATCTGAAGACTCTTCTTCTGCAAATTCTTGATTAGCTTTTATATTTTTGTGTGCTTTAAAAGCAGCTTCTCTGTCAGAGGGCTTAGTTTGCCCTATTCTCATTTCATATGCAGTTAAAGAACCATGCATTTCATCCAAGCTAAAAGAATTTAAATCTTTAGCTTCTTCTATAGCAGAAACTTTAGAATCAAATCTTTTGTGAAGAGTTCTTAATACCTTTTTCATGATGACTGCATCTTCTATTTCCTCACCGAGTCCTCTAATTGCATTAATAATTCCATTGACTCTCAACATATAGGCCTCTATGTTCTCATCATCATTCATTTTTAATGCCTCGAACTGAGCTCTATGAGTCTGAAGCTTGGCTTCCTTGATCTTGCTGTCTCCTTCATGAATGCTCTGCAGTTTGTCCCACATGTCTTTTGCTATTTTACAGCTCATGATCCTTATCAGTTCACTATCTACTAACCCACACATTATAGCATTCTTTGCCTTGGAGTTATTCTCAAACTTTTTCTTCTCTATAGCATCAGATGGAGGAGTAGAGGATATTGTGTACCCACTTTCTACTGACTCCCAAATGTCATATCCCAAAGCACACAGATAAGTCTGCATCCTGAGTCTCCAGAAAGAGTAATTAGTTCCATCGAACAAAGGAGCTTTGTTGGATGAAAATCCTTCACCATCGGCCATTGTGAATCTTCCAAGATCACCTTAGCTGATTAAGCTAGAACAGGAACCTTGCTCTGATACCAATTGATATTCTCACAATGACACTGAGAGGGGGGGGTGAATCAGTGTAGCAATTTAAAATACAGATCTACAACTCTTTCAAACTTAAGCAGAGAGAACTTGAAAATAGATACAACAAATAAACAAGAGAGCAATCCACAACACAAGATTTAACGAGGTTCACCAGATTTGGCTACTCCTCAAAAATTAGACTGCTTGGACACCCATCCAAATCCAGCCTTTGCAAAGCACCAACTTTACAAACAATTTATCTGCACCAACAGAAAGGAGCACCAACCCCCTAATGCCAAGCACCAACTTGGACTTCAGATTTGAACAGAATTTTTGACATAAAAATGCCTTCTCTACAACAAGACCCTCACTGGTCTAAATCCTTTATAACAAAAACTTCATATTCTTACAGCTCTACTATTTTCTTACAACACTCTATTCTGTACTTTTACAGCACTCTGTACTTTTACAACATAGTCTTCTGTACTTTTATAGCACTCTATTCTATACTTTTATAGCACATTCTATTTTACAACACTCTATTTTGTACTTTTAAGACGATTCTGTACTTTTACAACACTCTATTCTATACTTTTACATAACTTTTCCCTATATTTACCCTGTATTTTCTCTACACAATACTCTTTTTACACTTCTCAGCAAAATACACTCTCTTGATTAATTAGCTTTCACAACACCTTTTTCCTTTTATCCGACAAGTCACAACACTCTTGCCACGTGTAGAGCTCAACCCTAACCCTAACTTTTTGTACACATAAAGCATTCTTACAGCACTGCATACTACGCTGTTAATAGCCTTAAAAGCTTACTTACGTCTCTAACAGACTTATCTGCCCACTTTACTGCTCTGACAACCTTTTCAGCTCTTTGTAAGTAAATCCGATGTTCTGACAGATTTATCTTTCTATTTATAGCTCTGACCGTCTTACCTGCATTTTTATGGCTCTGTCAACCTTACCTGCGTATTTACAGTTCTAACAGCCGAACCTGCTTCTCTGACAGTAGAACTGCCGCTCTAACAGCTTTTTGTCTTCTTCTCGACATGCAAGCGCGAAAATGGAACATGTCACAAAATCGTGACACTTTTTGGCATGCACCAGTGAAAATGGAACATGTCACAAAATCGTGACACTTTTCGGCATGCACCAGCAAAATCGAAACATGTCACAAAATCATGACATCTTTTTCTCTCTCCTCTTTCCTTCGCTTTCGCCCACGAAAATGGAACATGTCACGAAATCACGACATCATTTTCTCTCTCCTCTCGCGAAAAATGGAACATGTCATGAAATCGTGACATCATTTTCTCTCTCCTCTTTCCTTCGCTTTCGCCCATGAAAATGGAACATGTCGTGAAATCGCGACATCATTTTCTCTCTCCTCCCGTGAAAACTCGACATGTCACGAAATCGTGACAGTTTTTCCACTTAGCTTCTTTGCCTCCAACATGTCGCGAAATCGCGATAGTTTTCATGTGCTTTCTCTCTCCTCCGTTATGTCGCGATATCGCGACAGTTTTTTAGCATTTTCTCTCTCCTCATTTTGTCGCGAAATCGCGACAGAAAACATGTCGCGATATCGCGACAGTTTTCCAACATTTTCTCTCTCCTCCTTTTTGTCGCGAAATCGTGACAAAAAACATGTCGCGATATCGCGACAGTTTTCTTACTTGTCTTTTTCTTTGATTTTTTTGAATCTGGGCCACTTCTGTCTTCTTGGAAATTGACTGTACCTATTCTGACTGACCTCTGAACATCTGTCCACTGCATCAACAATTGATCTATCTGTCTGAGTTGACAACAATGACAATACTATTTCTGCACCTTGCTCAACAATAACAAAGCAATGCATAATATCATCCACAAAATGACACCAATTTTAACGTGGTTCACCTAGAATGGCTAGGCTACGTCCACAAAACTTTTCTCTAAAAGTTATCTCAAAGTTCTTTGGGAATCCTTCCCAATTACAATGTTTATGAGCCTTGGCCCAAAGGAGATACCTTCCCCCAATCAAAATTTATGAGCCTCTGCTCAAAGGAGATACCTTCCCCCAATCAAAATTTATGAGCCTCTGCTCAAAGGAGATACCTTCCCCTCTCGCTCCGGAAATGATCCCTCAGAAGATCAATCGCCTCTACCTCTTGCCAGCACGTGGAACTCCTTTCCACCGAAGACCTCCTGTCCTCAATGCTTAGCCTAAGAGACCTCTGCCTTCTATGATCACGTCCATAGTAGCTTAGCAACCTGTACCAAACATAGTCAATCGATATAGTACAAGTCTTCCTCTATCTGTCAGATCTATCCAAATCTTGAACAAATCAATCCTCTGCATACAAGTCTTCTCAAAGACTTGCCAATTGTCCTCAAGTTCTTCTCATAGAACCAATGCACCTCTATCCTCAAGTTCTATGATAGAACTATAAAACTCAGCTCACAATTCCTCTGCTAGGACCTGTCCAAATCTGCTCGTAAGTCCCCACCGAAACCTGTCCAAAACTGCTCACAAGTCCCCACCGAAACCTATCCAAAAACTTAGCAAGCTCACAAAAAAAAACTTTCTTAGTAGTAAATCACCAAGTGAATTGTTAGAGACCCAATGTGATTTTTCAAACTCATAGAAGCATAAAAAGAATTGTTAGAGACTCAATATGTTCTATACTCAAATCCCAATCTCAAAACTCAACTCAAATCAACTCAGCTCAATCTCAATCTCAAATCTAAAAATTCAACTCAATATCTAAAATGGATAGGATAGAATGTTTTCTTTCAAGAACATGAAACCCCAACAATTGCCAACTAAGCAAAGAACCACATAACAATGATACTCATGTTATTTTCACCATCAATTAGGGTTTCAACAACAATGCTCATGAAACAAGGTTTAGTCAACCAACACCATTCAACTCAACATCAACCTTGAAGCATTAAACCAATCATCACAAGAAAAGGAAACAAGTAGAAATCCTTTTCCCTCCAAAGATATTTGAACAAAACAACCACCAACACAATATCACCAAATGCAAAGAATAACTTGCTCAAATCAACTCAATGGAGTAAGCCCAATATCATGAATCAAGTAAAGCAATAACTTGATCAAACAACCTCTACGGAAGCAACTGAACCATCAAACTCAAAACAGCCAACCAAGGGTTCCACCAACTCAATGCAAGTAGCTAGACTCACAAATATAAACCCTAGTGCACAAAGCTTTCACTATCTCAAACCAGAAATTATGCATTCACCAAAAACTTTTTTTAAGGATAACAATGCATAAGTAGTCTTCAACAAACCAAAAAATAGGATTTACACCCAACCAAAGGAAACCTAGTTGAAAACCTTTTCACTCCAACCTTATTTCAGGAAAACATACACCAAACATACTCATTAGAAAAATGTGCCCATACCTTTTTGGAGTAGAAGAAAATTGATCCTTAAAGTTGTCACCACACACAACCCTCAAACTTCCAACCAAGTTAGGGTTAGAACCAAGATAAATGAGCATATATAAAAACTTTCCTTAATACACCTTTTAGCTCCTCTTCTTTAAAAACAACCACCAAAGAAGCCAAAAACACAACCAAAACTTACACCTTATATCTCCATTTTTAAATTTAGCATAGCAAAAGACTAATCTCAAAAATACAACCGAAGAAATATCCCCTTATTTCTCCTATGTCTTTTAAACAATGCTAAACAATGCCAAAAATCATATCAAGAAAAATAATCACACCTTATAATGGCTGCTGCCCTTGAAGAATCTGAAATTTGCGACACAAAACATGTTTTAATAAAAACGTGACTAATCCATGCACAGCTCCCTCCACAAGGATCGAAACATAGACCTCTGCCTATGCAAGGCCCAAATGCAGCCTTCACTGCCACTAGCCCACAAGAGGCTTACGAAGTCCAAGACAGACTTCCTTCCACATGAACGATCAAGCTTTTCGAAAGCTTTTCAAACCACGAGCTCTCCTCTTTCGCAGCGTAAACAGAACATCCGATCGTAGCCAAACCAATTAATTGCCTTCAATTTTCCAAGTCCGGTTTAACCTTAGGAACCTTCTCATACTTATAGTCCATACGTGGACTTTAGAACACGTCAACTGCAAAGAAAAATAATTTTGAATTTAATCAAAATTTGCTTTCTAAAGGGTTTAAAAACCCTTAAGTATTTTTAATAAATTAAAAATAATTTCTCCCTTAATTAATTAAATAATTAATTAATTAAAACCTTGAAGGGTTTTAAATAATAATTAAATAAATAATAAAGAGTACCTCCATTGGTTTTAATAAAAACCATTTAACTTGGTTTTAATGAAAAACCCTTGCCAAAGGAATCTCTCCAGATTCTCTTGGAATCTTCCACCTTTGAAGCCAACACATCCTCTTAACTTTAATGCCATTTCCTTTTGACATCAATGACAACTCATAGACAAGAAGCTAGGATCTCAAACCCAAAATTGCCAACAATTTATTTCTTTCTTTCTTTAACACATCAAGAGCATTAACAAGTTCAGCCTCAAGATCTACTTCTCCCTTTTCTGAAACATCCTCTATTTGTTTACCTTTTGAAACATCAATATCATTTTTTGATTTCTTACCACTAGAGGTGCTACCTTCATCTAAAGCCATAAGAAGATCTTCCTCATAATTTTTTGAAGCATCCTCATACATAGTATTACTAGAATTCAAACCATCATTTATACAATCATCCTCAAGGTGATCAAAATTTTGACATCTAAAGAACTTAAGGACAAAAAATCTATTCCTCTTTTCTTTTCCTTCATTTTCTCTTAGAAACATCTCATTTCTATCATCACTTGAAAAAATTCCATCATCACTTCTAGAACACTTGCTTTTTCTATGTAGAAACTTTTCTTGTGTTTTTGGAAGTACCTCTTCCCTTGATTGTTTTGCTCATTTTTGTTCTTCCTTTGATGCCTGTGCTTATCATATTCCCTATGCTTATAATCCTATTTTTATTCATCACAATCATCCTTGGGTTTCAGACAGTCAGTAGCATAGTGACCAAACTTTCCACAATTGAAACATTTAATAGATTTCATACCTTTGTGCTTTCTTGAGAACTTGTATTTCCTGTTGTAGTTTGCTTATTCATCACTAGAAGACTCATCACTGTCTTCTTGCTATTTACCCTTGGACTTCTTGGTAGCTTTGAAATCTACCTCCTTAGGATTAGGTACCACTTTAGTTCTTAACTCAAAAGCTACAAGTATACTATGAAGCTCATCCTTTTTCAATTTATCCAAATCCTTGGATTCCTCAATAGCTAAAATATTTTCACTAAATATATTTGAAAGAGACCTCAAAATTTAATCACAAACATCATTTTCAACAAGCTCAAGACCTAGTTCCTTCATGGAATTAACAATATCATCCACACGAAGCATATAGTAACTAATATTTTCTTCATAATTCATATTGAGTTGTTAAAACATACCTTTGTAATATCTCAATTTTGCTTTTCTGACATTTGCATCACCTATATGAACCACTTGCAATTGATCCCACATTTCCTTTGTTGTATTACAATGAATCACCTTTGTAAGATCTACCTTTTGTAGACCTTTCAGAATTGCATTCATTGCCCTTGAATTGCTATGATGTAGAAGTTTCTCATCTGTTGTAGTAGGAGGAAGATTTGGAATAGTGTACCCAAACTCAACTACTTCCCAAACTTCATTTCCAAGAGCCATTAGATGAACCTTCATCTTTATGCTCCATAGACCAAAATCTGTCCCATCAAGAATAGGTGCTGAATTACCACTTGTAAAACCATTGTGTTCTTTTCAAGATTTTCCTTCAAGCTATGAAACTCTTTCGAAGTAACCTGCTCTGATACCAATTAAAGAACACAAGCTTATACTGAGAGGGAGGGTGAACAGTATAAGACCACTTTTTAATGTTTTCCTTCTACTTAAGAAAGCAATGCAATGAACCAATAGAAAATCAAAGCAATAATCAAACCAGTGTACAAGTCATCACACAATTGAGACACCAATACAACATGGTTCACCCAAGGTGGGCTACTCCATAGAGAAAATATTTCACTAAATTTTCTCAATCAAATCCTTTGGGAATCCTTCCCAATTACAATGTTTATAGACTTCCTATCCAAAAAATAATCCTTCCCCTAATAAAATATTTATGAGCCTCCTGCCCAAAGGAGATGTCCTATCCTCGAAAGAAGTATTTATGAGCCTCCTACCCAAAGGAGATGTACTATCCCCCAAAGCTCTAAAAATGATACTTCAGAAGATCATTGCCTCTTCTGCCACTAGCAAGTGGAACTCCTTTCCATAGAAGACGTATTGTCCTCCTTGCTCTAGCTCTAGAGACTTCTGTCCTCACTAATCATATCCATAGCTACTCATCAACATCTATACTAAACACAGTCAGTCAGTCTAGCACAAGTCCTCTCAAAATTTGCCACAAATCTACACCAAACTTAGTCCTTTAGTCCAACATAAATCTACTCTCAAATATCTATCAGATGTCCCAAGATTAAGCCAAAAGCTTGAACAAATCAATCACAACTACTCACAAGTCTTCACCAAGACTTCATAAAATCTGTCCACAAGTTCTTCAACAAGAACCTTTCCAAATAATTCCACAAGTTCTCCACAACAACTTGTCCAAATCAGTCCACAAGTTCTTCACAAGAACCTGTCCAAATCAGTCCTAGCAAGCTCACCAAGAACTTGCCCAAATCATCTCAAGCAAGTTTACCAAGAAACTTGCCTAATGTGAACACACAAAGAGAATTGTTAGAGACCCAATGTGTTTCATCCAATCATATCAAATCAATCTCATAGAAGCATAAAGAGAATTGTTAGAGATTCAATATGTTCTATCCTTCAACTTTCAATCTCAACTCAAATCAATCTCATAGAAGCATAAAGAGAATTGTTAGAGACTCAATATGTTCTATCCTTCAAATTTCAATCTCAAATCAAATCAACCTCATATAAGTAGTATACTTTCATAAGATCTTGAACCACAACCCAACAATTGCCAATAATGCAGTATCAAGGAATCGACTCCTCCAACATAGAACCATAACTTGCTATCAAGCCCTAGCCAATTTAGTTTTCAATAACTCAAAGCAATCTCTCTCTAAGCATCAAAAGGGGTTCAAGATATTTTCAAGTTCTCTCAAATGGGAATGCTCAACTTAACCACACAACCAAGTTTATCAAGCAAAGTACAACTTGATAAAATCAAATCTCAAAGGAACAAGCCCAACTCATGTATCAAGTAAAGCATAACTTGATCAACTCAATCTCAATGGAAGCAATATCAAAACCAAACTCTCAACAACCAAACAAATCAATTAGGGTTTCAACAACTTATAGCAATGGCATAAGCTTCTCACTCAAAAACCCTAAAGCAAAATTCAAATGCTTCCACTCTCATAAACCAGAATTATGCAATAACTCATAAACTCATCATGATATCATAATGCATAATCAATACTTCCACTTTCAAAAAATAAGATCCACTCCAAATAAGGAAACTTAATTTAATCCTTTTCACTCCAAACTTATTTTTAGAAAACCATCAATCAATAATAACCATGGAAGAATGTGCCCATGCCTTTACTTTGATGAAGAATGAGAACTCAAAATTTGTCACAACACCAACTCTCAATTTGCCACAAATTAGAGTTAGCAACA
The DNA here is from genome assembly GCA_028583015.1 of Wollemia nobilis. Taxonomy (NCBI): domain Eukaryota; kingdom Viridiplantae; phylum Streptophyta; class Pinopsida; order Araucariales; family Araucariaceae; genus Wollemia; species Wollemia nobilis. Next base: position 18,096 of record JAQPPZ010011027.1, read on the forward strand.
ATGGAATAATGCACAATGATAAGAGCCCTAATAACACCTTATCACTCCAACTCATCAATAATCAAAACTCACAAATATACATATCAACAATATTCCTTTACACCTTATAACTCCTATTTAATATATCACAAAATAACTTCAACCTCAAAAGTAATTACAAGAGAATATACACTCAATAACTCCAAAGGATTTCTTACCCCAATATGACATTAAGCACTATTATTCCTTAATCCCTTATAACTCATAAAATACATTTACTTCTAAATGCATTTACCATATAAACATTAAGCATCAATAATAAAAATGTCAAAGCAATATTTCTATTTAACTTTATACCTCCATCCAATTACCAACAATAATTGCCAAGTCAAATCAAATATTCCACATTATCAAAAAAATATTTACCTTGGCCAAAAATCAATTCTCCAACTTTAGGAGAAGTTTGGAGACACCAACATAAGCGCCAAAATGCTTCCTCCTCCAAAAATGTGGCCCAAAGCAACTGCTATACCACGTGCACAATAATACACGACCAAAAATGAAATATGCCCAACGCGAATCAATCTCGACACCTCTGTAGTTGGATCACAAGTGCTCAACAAAAATCTCAAGTGCCACTCATCGTTTTACCTTCCCTTTGCTCGTAGAGATTAAAGACAAACATATTTGTCTTCCTCACAGGCGTACAAAATTGGAACTTAAACACAGAGCAATACAAAACTCAAAAATCATAGAGCAATCCGAAATCAAAGGTCACTTAGCAATACAAATTTGAAGGTAATCACACAAATCGAAGGTGCTTTGAACCTTAGGAATTAATGCCCTTTAATAGTATTTTGTATCCCATGCAAGTTGACGTCAGTGCTGTAAGTCTTCCACATGAGCACCTCTAAGGGTTTATAAATCCTTTCAATAATAATTATTAAATTAATAATTATTTTCTTATTAATAATAAAATTAACTTTAAACCTTTTCAAAGGTTTGAGTTAATTAATTTATTAATAATAAAAATGGACTTTTAAGGTTTTTTCAAGGAGCAAAAACCTTTTCATTAAGCCAAGATGGTTTTAATAAAAACCCTTAATGAGTCCAGATGGTTTTAATAAAAACCTTTAACCTTGTCACCATGGTTTTAATTAAAAAACCCCCAAACAAACATCATGGAACTTTCAAGATCTTTTTGTCACTAAACTCTTTTTGACATCATCACAAATTCCTTTTGACATCAACAAAAACTCCTTTTGACATCAATGACAACTCACAAACATGAAGCTAGGCAACATACCCAAAATTGCCAACAAATCCCTCAACCTAAACCATCATCCACTGTAGTTCCTTTCCCTCCCCTTCCTTCTCAAGCATCCCAAGAGTTTTTTTGCTATTCTTGATATACAAAATACTCTAAAAACTCTGAGTAACAGAATGAATTCAATGGAAAAGAGAGACCAAGAAAGGTCACAACAAAGGAGATTTCCATATGTGAACAAATATCAGATACTTGGTCCTAGTAACAGTACTAGGGTCAGGGTGAATGCAGCATATGAAGAGCCTGAGTGTTCTTCAGATACTACTCTTGCAAATGTCTGGTGTCTGGTATGTAATGATCCTCATGACTCATAGTCTTGTATTATGTACCAACACCATGTTTCAAGCTAAAAGAAATAAAAAGGGGAGAGTAAACATGTTATGGAAGCCTAACCAAATCATGGTTGGGAAAGAGCTGGATGAGGACAACCCAATTGTTGTTATGACAAGGTCTGGAAAGAAAACCTTGCAAGTAGATCCCCAAAATATGGGGCAATTCCAAGTCCCTTCTCAAAAAAAAATGACCCACTTCCCCAAAGCGGTGATACTTTTCCCATTCCTCAGGCTAAAGGGAAAGAGAAGATAGATAGTCTTCCTAAGAGGTTGGAAAAGGAAACTGAAGGAGACCGGATGAGATCTAAATATGAGGCTCAAGAAAGGCTTAGATTCCCCTCTATTACCAAAAGGTAAAGAATAGAAGCCACTCAATAGTATAAAAGAAAATATGGTGAGCCAGAAAGAAGGCCTAAAAGACCTTCCCTGACTAAGTCTGAGTATAATATTGTTGAAGAGATGAAAAATATTCCATAAAAAGCTAGTTTGTATGACACTATGTTCATTCCTAGTTAGATAGATCTGCTTAAGGCTTCCCTCAACAAGTATCCACAAGATAAGCAGGCCACTACAATCCTTAGTATGCCATCAGAAAAGAAAGAAATGTCCCCTACTATTTTAAATAATAAGCCCCCTCCTTTCTATATCTCTCTAAGGATGGAAGGTTGGGTAGTCCAAAATTGTATGATAGATTCAGGAGCATCAACCACAACCTAGTCTATGAAGAAATGGGTATGGAGTATACCCGATCTTGTCCTAGAGTATTACAATTGGATGGGACACCTGTTAAGATAGTAGGAGTCATAAAGGATGTTTTAATGAGGCTACATAGAGCCCCTAAGGTGACAATAGTACAAGAAATAGTAGTGGTTGACCTAGAGCCCTACTTTGGATTATGCCTTTCAAGGGATTTTACTGCAAAACTGGGTGGATGTATGTACATGGATTATTCTAGTATGGTAATTCCTTTCAAAGGAAAGAGAATAAGGATAACACCTAAAAAGCTAGTATCTTACCATATTGAAAATATTGAGGAAGACATGTGCAATCTTACTCCCTTGGAGCAATTTGAGTTGGTTGATAATTTTGAAGAATTGGATATAGAGGATGAGTTGCCCTTCAGAGAGGATTATAGTCAGTTTGGAACTGGTATGGGGACATATAGTATTTTAGCTGAATCAGAGAAGAAAATCCCTGCTATATCCAATTAGTCTCTGAGAGAAAAGGAAACATGGATCATGCACTTTGATGATGCTAAATGCAGAAATGGTGCAGGAGCTGGTGTGGTACTACAGTCCCAATCAGAGGGGACAAAGAGTTTTACCTATAGACTAACATGGTCATGTACAAATAATGCTGCAGAATATGAGGCCCTTGTGTCTTAGACTGATACAAGAAGAAAGCATGGGCATTAAGATTTTAAACATATATGGTGACTCTGAGTTAATCATCCATCAGGTAAGAAAAAGGTGCAGTAGCAAGCACCATTACCTAAAAGCATACAAAAATAGGGTATGGGATCTGATGGAATCTTTTGATGCCCTAAATATAAATTTTATTCCCAGAGAAAAGAATACTTTGGTAGATTCCTTAGCAATGAAGGGAGCTAACTTCAACCCTTCTATAGACTTTGGAATCAAGAAAGCCAAGGGAATCAAAATGATTTTCAGACCTGCAATACTAGATAAGCAGATTTTTTAGTAGGTTTTTGAAAGTGATGAGAAGATAATTGAATTTTTGGTAAGAGAAGCATGTCTCTCCACTATCCAAGAAGAGAATCCAGAAGATATTGATCAACAAGATGTTATTCAATTAAGGAACAATCACATTCCTAGAGGGTTGGTCACCCTAGAGAGCTTATTTGACAATGAGGATAGAAAAAAGACCAGAGCCATGAAAGTCAATGAAATATTTTATAAAGAAGTTGAAGTTGATACTGAAAAGAAGCTCAATGTTGGAGTTCGATGTTCACTAGAGGAAGTAGAAGATATCAAATCCTTATGCTTAAAATACCAAGATATTGTGGCTTGGTCATATGAAGACCTCAAGGTATATGACAAGAAAGTTATCCAACATACTATTGAGCTAGAGCCTGATGCAAAGCCTTTTAGGCAGAAGCAAAGGCCTATAAATCCAAGGATCGAAGCCATTATGAGAGAGGAGCTCTTAAAGTTATTAAAGGCTAAGATCATATATCCAATAAAATATTCAACCTGGGTAGCCAACTTGGTACCAGTGAGAAAAAAGAATGGTGATATTCGTTTGTGTGTAGATTTCAGAAATCTTAACCAAGCATCCCTTAAGGATCACTATCCCCTCCCATAGATCGATCAAATATTATAGATAGTGGTAGGGGTAGAAAGGTTCTCATTACTAGATGGCTACTCTAGATACAATCATATTTGGGTGAAAGATGAAGATCAGTATAAAACAACATTCACCACAAAATGGGGCACATTTGCCTACCAGAGAATGCCTTTTGGGCTGTCCAATGCGGGAGCCACATTTTAGAGAGCCATGGATTATGCCTTTGGGGCACTGATCAATAAAGTCATTCTGATTTATTTGGATGACATGACTATGTTTTCCCATGATAAGCATGACCACCTATCACACCTTGAGCAAGTTTTTCAAAAGTATAGAGAATTTGGTATTTCACTCAATCCTAAGAAATCATTCTTTGTAGTTCATGAAGGAAATTTGCTAGGTCATGTGGTCTCAAAAGAAGGTATGGCCATAGATCTAGATAGAATTAAGTCCATTCTTGCTCTCCCATTACCTACAAACAAGAAGGCCTTACAGTCCTTTTTGGGTCAGATAAACTTTGTTAGGAAATTTATTTCTGACTTTGCACAGAAAGTAAGGCCTATATCTGAGTTACTCAAGAAGAATGCTGAGTTTAAGTGGACTGAGGTGAGGAAATAAGATTTTGAGATTATCAAGAAGTCCATTGCAATAGCCCCAATATTGGTAAATCCAGATTTTAGTAAAGATTTTATCCTTTATGCTTATGGAGTTGAAGAGAGTTATGCCTCAGTGCTCACTCAAAAATATGATCAAGGTGAGGAACATCCTATATTATTTTGGAGCCAGACACTCCATGACTACCAGGTCAAATATAACTTTATTGAAAGACAAGTATTTGCTATGATGAAGTCACTAAAGAAGTTCAGGCAGTACTTGGTACAGAGTAAGACCCTGGTATATGTTGTTCATCCAGATGTAAGAAGTTTTATCCTACAGGGTGAACTAGGAGATAAAAGGGCTGGTTGGATTACCAAAATCTAAGAATATGATGTAGAGATACATCCCACCAAGTTGGTGAGAGGTAGGGCCCTATGCCAAGGTCTAATAGAGGTAGCAACATTAGCAGAAGTAATAGCTTGCCAGACACAAGAAGAGGATCAGGTTGAAGGAGTACAGACAGTAGACTCTGATTGGGTTGATCAGATGATCAAATACTTTCAAACTAGAGTATGCCCTCCTAATATAAATACATCCCAAAGAAGAAGATATAGGTTGTAAAGCTTTGAAATATGTATTGCTTCCAGAAGGCCTATACAAAAGAAACTTGGATGGAGTCCTTCTAAAATGCTTAAAAGATGATCAACAACAGAGGGTTATTGAAGAGTTCCATGGAGGACCAGCTGGAGGACATAGCTTAGGTAGAGTTATAGCTTTGAAAATCATAAGAGCTGGCTATTACTAGCCTACTATATTTGTTGATACTTTCAGGGTTACTAGGGCCTATGACAAATGTCAGAGATATGTTGGAAGGACAAGGAATGCTTCATTCCCCCTCAAGCCAATACAAGTTGAAGAACCTTTTCAATAATGGGGGCTAGACTTCATAGGGGTCATCAACCCTCATTCCTCAATAGAGCATAAATTTATCCTAACTACCATAGATTACCTTACCATATGGGTAGAGGCTATTCCTACAAAGAAATCAGATCAGGAAGTAGTGATCAATTTTATGGAAAATTTGATTTCAAGGTTTGGAGTTCCAGAAGCCTTGGTGAGTGATAATGGGCCAGCTTTCATAGGAGCCAAGTATATTGAGTTTTCTAGCAAGTATGGCATCACTCTTAAGAATACTTCAAATTATTACCCACAAGGTAATGGACTTGCTGAATCTACTAATAAAAACTTATTAAGGATTTTGAGGAAATCACTTGAAGGGAATAAAAGAAGTTGGCACCTATTGCTAGACCAAGATTTATGGGCTGATAGGATTACTATAAATAAGTCCATTAAAACTTCTCCTTATGCTCTGGTGTATGGAAAAGAGGTAGTGTTACCTATCCATTTGGAAATTCTAGCACTTAAGCTTGTAAATACAGAGGAGGAGTCAGAGGAAAATCTAGTAAAAACCAGGTTGACCCACTTACTACAACTTGAAGAGAATAGAGCTCAGGCATATGATAATTTTCAAAAGCATTCCTCAGATATCAAGGCATGGTTTGATAAGAAGGCCAGATTCAAAAAATTCTAGGTTGGAGATTCAGTTCTCAGGTGGAATGTTGATAGAGCAAAATCGGGCAAACATGAAAAGTTTGATTCTTTTTGGGATGGCCCTTTCAAAATAGTGGAGGCCAAGGAGTCCAATGTGTTCTAGCTTGAAGATCTAGAGGGGAACATACAGCTGATTCTAGTAAATGGTTTTCATCTCAAACTCTACTATGTTTGAAACATAAGCTCATTGTAACATATGTATATACATTGTATTATATTTCCCTTTCTTTCTACACTTTGTATTCAGTTTTTCTTTAACATTTTGAAAAGAGAAAAATATTCACAAAAATGGCTAAGTGTTGACAAAGGATTCAGTGAGGTTCCATTCCACATGCAAATACATGTAAAGTGTAGAAGAATAATGAGCATCTCTAATCCGCATCAAAATGCATGAAGATCTCAATGGAACGGAACCAATGTGATTGTCCATACATGAAATGAGTTAATTATCAATGGAAATTAAACGCATCTTCAATCCACCAGTTTCAAGACTAAGGTGAAGCATAATAGTGATTTTACAATTAGGCCACCTGGAGAGGAAGGAGAGAGCCTACATTTAATGCTAAAATATCCCATGCTCAAACCAAAGAGTAGTCGAAATGATGCCATGACATGGTAACACAAGTTTGAATTTTTGGCCAATGAGAGATCAAAACACCACCTTTGAGTTGCTAAAGGAATGAGTGGGAGTTGAAAAGTGTGCCACTGGGAAGATTGTGTATTAGATGCATTAATGGTGGAAGATATGCATGCACTAAGAAATAAAAACACCAAAGCATGAGCTACATTCATTCAGAGACATATCATGTTTACAGAGGAGAAAAGAGCAAAAAAATACTAAAAATATTCACTATGAATATCAGAGACAACGTAGTGTTGATACTGGTAGAATGGCTCTGAAGAAAGCACTCATAGAAGCATAGAATATAGGAGTAGAGTTGCAAGCTCATGTGCAGTGAACTAGATGAATAGAAGACACAATAATGACATGAGTAAGGAGGACCCCTCTAAGAACAAATTTTGAATTCAGATACTTTGATGGAAAGTTGGTGTGACTATAAGGTACCATAGCTATAAAATATTTCTTATTCTCTTATATTTGTGATTATATTCATCATTATTCTGATTTAGTCTCTGCTATAGTTGAATTTTATGATTCCAAAAATAGAATGATCAAAACTTCTGAAGGCTTCTCCTATTTACAATTACCAAAGAACTTTTCCATGAATTATTCACCATAGGAGTAGGTCCACCTTCAAAACCCAAACCATTTGACATAGCAGAACAATCAAGGGCTTATACCTCATTAATAACATCAGAAGAGAAGGGAGCTATAGAAAATGGCTTCATCTCAATTTCAAAAGAATAAGAGAACAAGATGAAATGCCTGAAGTTCCAATTCACATTGATGAATTTGCAAACCTCGAATTGTTTTCAATGTTGGCTTGCATGGAGGGTTTAGACTCCAATAGAATGGTGCATGGCTAGAAAATTACTATAGCCTATTGTATTTCAAATGAAAGAATGTATGAGGAAGGTGCAGAGGAAAAAGGGACTAGGGTTATATTTTTTGACTAGCCAGCCTTCCTTGCCCAAAGGATACATGAACAATTGGTTAGAATGAAAAGGGGCTCTGATGCACCTAGTTTTAGGCATTGCTCAAGCCTGGTATGGATGTTTTATGTGGCTATTAAGGATAAGATGCCTTGGATTCTAGTTAGGGATAAAACTAGTGATGGGGAACCCTTGTCGGTCTATTATTGGATAAGTCATTTAAGGAGTAGTGAGTCTTTCTATAGATTCAACCTAGAATTCCTAGGACCTGCATTAAAAATAATGTATGGAGAGTGCCCTAGACTACCACCTCTGGCTAAGAAAATTTTGAGAATAGAGGGTGTTGAAGAAGGAGACTGGTATCTTTTGACTGAGGGTACCATAATCAGATTATATGGATTCATGGGTAAACCTTTCCTCCTACCCCATTTTATTATAGATAGGCTCTTTGCCTTGGAATACTTGAGGTAGGAAGAATACATTGATTCAAATTATGGTTCTGGAAGAAAGAGAAAATATCTGCTAACCTACCACACTATGGATGATATTACTATCACAAAGAAGGGGTAGAGTGAGAAAATTGACCAATACCTAGATAGGTTAGGTCTATTTTATATTCCTCAAATATGGAGTTATGATCTTGATGATATTTTCACCAAAAGGAATGTAGCCCTAAATGGAGACAAAGCTTATAAATTTGATAAGAGGTCTAGATCCCATTTTGAACAGGGCAAAAATAATGATGAGACCACTCTTTTGGAGTGGAATGTTTCAAAAATGGATCAACTACCTCCATGGCTAGATTTTTATGAGAAGATTGTGGATTTTGATCCAGATAAGAAGAAGAGCCATCGGCTGACAGAGGCCATCATTCATGATATTGAGGAGAAAACCAAAAAGAAAAAGGACCCTCAACCTGATGAGGACACTACTGAAGAAGTAGAAAAAGGAGAACAATGGAATGTAGCAAAGATATCATATTGGTGGAGAATGAGAATTGAAATTGGAAAACCTAAGTCCAGGTTTGGCATGAAGATTGATAATGAGTTTTCTAAAAAGTATGATGAAAATATCAAAACCTAGAAGCCTAAGGACATCAGAAACATAGTGTTAACAGTTGAAAAGTCCTAGGCTAGTTCTGAATCTCTCTCTCCACCCATAGACCAAGAAGCTCCAATAGAAGAGCATGAAACTCCTTTGACAGTAGCTGAGGTCTTGAAGATATTTCTCCCCACCACTGAACAAGTGGAAAAATTTCCTAAGGGAGCACAAATTTTGAGAAAAATGCAATATTCAAGTGAAAAAGTTATTAGTACTCCAGTCATAGAGGTAGTGACTAGGCCTAAATGCTTAGCTCTAGGGGGAAAGCCTCCAGATATAGATATTGACTGGAAAAGAAGGATGAAAGCTTCATATTTACACCCCTCACTTTCACTACCACAACATCAGTAGAATTGCATCCCATTTCTGAGCAAGTATTGCTTGAAGAAACAACACAAGAAGAAGTATCTAAGGAAGATACAAAGAGTGAGTTGGCTACCTTTCAATTGATTCATAGAAGAGCTAAAAGAGCTCCAGAAAGGGAAGAGAAAGAGGTTTCTAAGAAACAAAGGATGGACAAAGGAGAGGTTGTTAAAGAGGTAGTTGTTTTAGCTACACAAGAATTGATACAACAAGAGCAATAGCAAGATGCAGAGATAGAACAAGAATGCCCTACATATGTAGGTGAAGGTATGGTCTCTAATCCCTCTTCTCCTCTTCCTCCTCTTGAATCCCCAAGGAAGTCTCCCTCCCCTTCTGGTCAAGAAAATGTTACAAAGGTACCTTCCCCCTCTCATAGTCCACCCCATGTTTCATTGGTCACCACTGAGGTACAAGTTGTCCCTTCTCCCCCAAAGTCATCCCAGATTCCACTTTCATCATCTGAGGTTCCTACTTCATCATCTCCCATCATTTCACCTTCATCATTGCAATCACCACCATCAAAGGAGAAAATTTTTCCAAGCACCCCCATTCATCCAATTGTTAGTCTTGCTTCAATTTCTATGAGTTTACCAGTAGCAACCACAACAATAGTTATCGAGTCCACTATTGTTATAGAAACTATTGTAACTACTTCCACACCACCATTGTCAATGGTTGAGTCCACCCTTGCATTCCTAGTGTCTTCATCTCCCTTGGCTTCTAGTTATACAAGTCATGTAACTTTGCCAAAGGAGTAGGCAACCACACAAAAAATAAATGATTTCTGGGTAGAGAAGCTATCTAAGCCTTCCAACAGGATGGTTGTAAGAAGAAGGAGCATGTATGTCGATCCAGTCTCAAGGCAAAGGATATCCAGGTCCATGGTCCCCCTTGTAAGTAAGCCTGAGACCGAGATGACTATCCAAGATTATCAAGTTGAAGAAGTAACAGAGGACATTGAGAAGCTTCCTGAAGAAGATGAGCTGGTAATGGCCAGAGCCCACTTAGAGACCTTCTATGTGAAGAATGATATATTCAAAGAGAAGGTGGGTAAACTGGAGAAATAGATTGAAAAGCTTCAAAATACTATGAGTAATCAAAAGGAAGTGGAAAAGGCTTTGAAAAAAGAGGCCAAGGGCTAGCAGGAAAAGTTCCAAGAAGCCAATAAGCTCAAAGATCAACTAGGAGAGCAAAAGAAGCTGAATGAAGAACAAGCAAAAGAAATTCAAAGTTTGAAACAATAGCTTCAAATTGAGAAAGCTAAGTCTTCTAGATTTTCTAAAGTTGGACTAAAGAAGATTAGAAAATAATTGCTCTTCGAGGTCCAAGAGAAATGTTCAGGGCTTCAACTTATCATTGACTACCTAGATGATGCCAGCCGCTTACTCCAGAATGTGTAGAAGTATTTAGATCAAATCACTAGAGAGCTACAACCTATGGTGATTCCAGTAGAGCAAATGTACAAGTTAGTTGATAGTAGACTCAGTGATTCTGCTAAGCCAATTCCCAATAAAGAATGGAATCTTGCTAGAGTTGCTGCTAGAACCATGGTCAAGAAGCACAAGGCACTTCAGAAAGCTTGGCTATTATTTGATAGAATTGAAGGAGTGATTAAAGATGTGGTGGATGTAAACAAAGAACTGATTCAAGTTGGTTTCAAAGGTTTGTGGATGGAGGATCATAACTTGCTATCTATGGAAGAGATTCAGAAGAGCATTGATGAAAATTTGTAGGATGAATCTAGAATTGACTCTCTGGAAGAGCCACTGAACCAAGAGCAAGTTGCTCAATTGATCATTGATTTTACCAGGTTGAGAGATCTCATGGAAGATCTGGTAAATAGAGGGAATGCTGCTAACTATGAAGATATTGGAGAATTGTAGTATATTTACAAGCAACTGAAAGAGACATCAAACCCCTCTGAAGCAGCCTAGAATCAAGATTTACACACTTTGAAGTTGATGATTCAATTATTTGGTGATAATTTTGGAGGAAGAAATCAAAAACAATCTTCTCTAAAAGAAGAAATGAAGAAGTGAAGAGGAGGCCAAAGAAGAGGCCCATCAAGAAGAAGAGTAGGATGGAACCACCATAGGCCCGGAAGGGGCACACACTTAAGTTGTTTTTTGTTTTGTACATATACACAAGTTTTGTATTTTTTTTTGCTCTGACATTGTCAGAAATAAACAATAAAGGCATGAAGCCTAGAGAGGCACAGAGAGCAACAAATTTTGTGTGAAGGTATTTTTGTAAGGAGGCATTATAAGAAGAGTAGAACTATGTTTTGCAAGAACAGTGAAGCAATTTTGCTATAAGGGCATAGAGATAGATTTTGGAAATAGTGGAGGAACATGTGTCTATTGCATAGTCTCCATATGAGCAGTTATCCTCTATGTTGCTTGAAGCATGGTCTCGATGTGAACTTCTACTCTCTAAGAGGACTATTTTCAGAGGGTAGTGTTCATATGGAAATTATTCTTTAAAGCATATTTTTGAAGATGAGCATTTTTTGACTCCTGTAGCCCAATGGATAAGACTCTGAGTTCTATGGCTTTGCAAGCAAATCCACTCGAGAGGCGCCAGAATGTAGGCCCAAAATGGCCACATACTTAGGAAAATTTTGAAATTTTTTACCTAAGGCATGAAGTTCCCATTCCGCACATGTTTTAGTGTATATTGGAGTGGATCCACAACAAAGGTTCTCAATCCGCCCAACACTTAGTGTATTTTTGCACTAGGAGCAATTCCGCATAGTTTCTAATGTTTTTGGCTCCGGACTGGCGACACGTCCCGAATCTGCAAAATTTTTTGGGGAAAGATGATGTCAGTGTAAAAAGGGTGTAGATTGGTGACCGCTTTGTATTTTTAACATCTTCTGAGTGGCTAAGTGTTGGAGAGCCCGATTCTGGGGAGCGCATAGAACATTTTTGCCCGGAATGGTGACAGGAGGTAGAAAGCAAAACAAAGGCATGCAGATTCATGACAAAGGTCATTTTGACTAACTTTCTTCTAGATTGGTGACAAGCAATGTTGTATACTAATGTTAGTGTGGAATGAAAGAAGAGTTACCTTTACACTTACGTGGGTCCGAAATGGTGTTCTGAGTTAATACACTTGCTTGGGTCCGGAATAGAATCCATAAAAGTTTTGAAGAGAATATGATGTCATCAAAATTTTTGTGTGGATTTGTGAATGCTTCATCGCCAACAAAGGAAAACAAAGGATAAGGAGTGGATTTCATCCCACTTCACTTTCAGTGAGTTTTTGTGCCGGATTGGCATTCCATAGGCTCTGAGGCATAAAAGGTGATGTCATTAATTTTAAAAGTGGAATGGTGTTTTGGTTCTTCCCCACCATTGTTCCAAGTATATTCCTTATCAAATCATAGTCGTGCGATGGGGGAAGATCTACGATCGATATTTTATCAATAATTTTGAAGTATATTAAGGTGATTTCTCATCGGATTCAAAACATAGTCAGTTGGAGGAGGAAGCCGAAGCATCGAGGGTTTCAAGAAAATAAGAACCAGAGATGGTTGTAGATCGACGATGACGAGGGGCTTCCAAGAAATATTAATGATGCAGATGCAGTCTCCAATGGCCAAAACTTTAGTTGATGTCGAACAACCAACAAGTTGTAGAGGCTCTGAGCTGCCATGGCGGTCCACTTGCAATGGATTTCATGGAGGATGAACCAGTAAGGAAATGCCAACTAGAACTCTCTATTGAGCTGTAAATGATAAATCTTTGTAATGTTTCTTAATATTTTTAATTCTGCAAACTATAAATAGAGGTCGAACCCTCATTTTTAAGGGTCGGCTCTAGTGTGTTTGCCTGCACTACTATAAATATTCCCAAGAGCTAATGAAAGGAGCATTGCATTGATTTTTACCTCAAATTTTGTGTCTTCATGATTCGATATCAGAGGTTCGAATTCCTAAGTTGTATTTCTGTAAATACTTGAATGGTTAGTTTGTGCTAGATTAATGGATTACTAACTGCTAGGGTAATTGAAATCTACTTCTGAATTAGATCTTTGTTGTTAGGGAGTGCATTTCTATAAAATCTAGATATTGATTAATTCTGCTATTTGGATTGTCATTGTTTGGATATTGAAATTGTTGTCTGCAATATTTCTCTATTGTTCTTTAATGAATGAAGGTGCATTTAATTTGGGATAATGTTGATCTGAGTAATGTGTATCTAGAATTGGTTTATGGGAGCTTTTTGTTGTAGTGACAATGTTGTTAGCCTATCCATCCATTGTTGTTCACATTTTCTAACCCTAATATCTTTCTCAACCCTAATCTCTAAAACCCTAAGTGAGCATAATTGTGTCAACACCCTATTTAAGTTGACAAGGAACCAACCTACTCTGGAGGTTGGATTTGAAACCCCTATTTTGGTCCATCCAATGTTGAGTGTTGAGTTGTAGCTATCGGGTGCATGCCTAGATAGAAAGTAGGAAGATAGACATCCACAGTATTGAGTAAAACTTGATGCAATTCAGTGCCCAACAATACTATGACAAGAGAATTTACCACAGGTTGAAAAATGTTGTTATTAAATATTGTTGGCTCTGTTTGAATCACTTTGTTAATAAGAGACTAAAAAATATAGACTCTTGAATAACTAATAAGGATTGTGTCCTTTAGGATTTTTTATTAAATAAAGCATAAAAAATATCAATCAATGTGTCATTGTTAACAAATGTTGATTCTAGATTGTGTAGTTTGTTGAAATTGGACATAATGTGCTATAGTTGTGACATAAGATATGGATATGTGTACCAAGACAAGTGAGTTTATTGTATTTGGTTAAAAAATTTTGAACAACAAATGACTCCTGATAGTTACGTATTTTATTTTTCATTGTCCATTTGACCAAGAAGATATCCTCAAGTTTAGTTACATTTTTCATAGAATCAAGGTCAACATAAAAGTGTTGGCGATTTTGGGTACTTTGGGTACATTGCCTTTGCTCAAGTGTATAAGTTGTCATTGATGTCAAGGAGCTCTTGAAAGAATTTTATTTGATGTCAAATAATTTGTTTTTATGAAGGTTACGACATGATAGTTTCAAAGGTCTTTTGCAAACCCCAAGTTGGCAGGTTTAGAGATTATAGGTGGATGCATTAGTTTAATGCATTTGGGTCCAGGAGGAAGTATTTATTTAAATAATTAAAATTTTTGTTAAGGTTCCATTTAATTATTTTTAAATAAATAAATTATTATTTGCAATGGGTTCTCCTAATCCATGGCGCAAATAGTTTAACTAGGTGGGCGCAATGTTTCAAAGTTGTGGGCGCTAGCAAAGACCTCTGCCGACGTGTTAAACTCCTCGTCGACGTCAAAGAGCTTATGGTAAATTGCATATAAATCTCCCTCGACAAAAACAAATATTTATCCCATCCGAATTTCGTAAGGAGTTGCTCACTGTAAATTTGACTGTGTCTTCGCTGATCTTCGTGGATCCGCTGTTCGTTTGTCTGCACTCGTTGTTTGTCGAATCTGTCATAAATTTTATTGTTGTCGTGTCACGACAGAGGAAAGGAAGGGATTGTGGTTTCATTTTATCCCTATGCAGAAGGATCAAGGTTAACAGTGTGAGGTTTAAACCTCACCGGGTGCCTTTGGCGCACCGATAGCGGCTAGGCTATTGGCGCGCTACCCGAAGGGGAGGTTTCGCGTTCAAATATCACGAAAGGGTTTTTCGTCATGAAGTGGACACAGCGGGTGGTGTTAGAATTCGTGCGCAAATTTCTCCATAGTGATTTTTGATGTTGGCTAAGGTATTTTTGAAATTAATTTTTGCTAAGTGTTTTTGTGGATGGAGGAAGTTTGTTAGAGGGAAAAATAGCTTAGGAGTTATAAGGAGTTTAAAGCTTGTTTGTATTTTGATAAAAGATTCTTTTTGAAGATGTTGTTGAAATATCTTATTGCATTCTTATGAGAGATAAATTTTATTTGTGATAAGACTATAAGGGAGAAATAAGGTGTATAAGGGTTAAATCTTTCTTGTAATGTTGAGAGTGCTTTTGGTTGATTATGGAAATGAAAGCATGATGATTTAAGGTTAATTGCTTCTTGTGTGAAGTTGTGAAACATTAAGTGGGCAGCTTTGAGATTGATATTTGCTTTCATTAAATTGGTAATAATCAAACTATTCCTTACTTGGTTAAAGTGTTGAGCTTACTCCTTTATTGATGATTTGAAAAGTTGTGTGTGCTATTGCGAGTTGAGTTGGTGGATGCTTTTTGTTCAAACAATATTGGAGAGAAAAGGAGTTATACTTGTTTCCTTTTCTAATGTTGATTGTGAAATGCTTCAAGTTTGTGTTTTGAGCTGAATGGTGTTGATTGAACCTTGTTTGATGAGCATTGTTGTTGAAGCCCTAATATATGGTGAAAAGAACATGAGTATCATTGTTATGTGATTCTTTGCATAGTTGGCAATTGTTGGAGTTTCATGTTCTTGAAAGAAAGCATTCTATCCTATCCATTTCAGATATTGAGTTGAGTTTTTAGATTTGAGATTGAGTTTGAGTTGAGTTTTCAAATTTGAGATTGAGTTTGAGTTGAGTTTTTAGATTTGAGATTGAGTTTGAGCTGAGTTGATTTGAGTTGAGTTTTGAGATTGGGAGTTGAGTATAGAACATATTGAGTCTCTAACAATTATCTTTATGCTTCTATGAGTTTGACAAATCACATTGGGTCTCTAACAATTCACCTTGTGATTTCCTACTAAGAAAGTTTTTCTTGGTGAGCTTGCTGAGGTTTTAGACAGGTTTCGATGGGGACTTGTGAGCAATTTTGGATAGGTTTCGATGGGGACTTGTGAGCAGGTTTTGGACAGGTTTAGGTGGGGACTTGTGAGCAATTTTGGACAGGTTTCGATGGGGACTTGTGAGCAATTTTGGACAGGTTTCGGTGGGGACTTGTGAGCAAATTTGGATAGGTCCTAGCAGAGGACTTGTGAACTAAGTTTTGATAGTTCTATCAGAGAACTTGAGGATAGAGGAGCACTGGTTCTTTGAGAAGAACCTGAGGATAGATTTGGCAAGTCTTTGAGAAGGCTTGTGTGTAGAGGATTGATTTGTTCAAGTGTTGGACAGATCCGACGGATAGAGGAAGACTTGTACTAGATCGATCGATCGTGTTTGGTACAGAGTTGCTTGAGCTGTTGTGGATGTGATCATAGAAGGCAGAGGTCTCTTAGGCTAAGCATTGAGGACAGGAGGTCTTTGATGGAAAGGAGTTCCACATGCTAGCAAGAGGTAGAGGCAGTTGATCTTCTGAGGGATCATTTCCAGAGCAGAGGGGAAGGTATCTCATTTGAGCAGAGGCTCATAAATTCAGATTGAGGGGAAGGTATCTCCTTTGAGTAGAGGCTCATAAATTCAGATTGAGGGGAAGGTATCTCCTTTGAGCAGAGGCTCATAAATTTAGATTGAGGGGAAGGTATCTCCTTTGAGCAGAGGCTCATAAATTTAGATTGGGGGAAGGTATCTCCTTTGAGTAGAGGCTCATAAATTCTGATTGGGGGAAGGTATATCCTTTGGGCCGAGGCTCATAAACATTGTAATTGGGAAGGATTCCCAAAGAACTTTGAGATAACTTTTAGAGAAAAGTTTTGTGGACATAGCCCAGCCATTCTGGGCGAACCACATTAAAATTGATGTCACTTTGTGGATGATATTGTGCATTGCTTTGATATTGCTTTGGGTATATTGCTTTACTATTTTGAAGTATAAAGGAAAAAGTAAAAAGAGGTCTTATACTGTTCACCCCCCTCTTAGTATAAGCTTGTGTTCTTCAATTGGTGTATCGCTCCAAATTTTTTGCATCCTTACCTTTAGGCTATAGGATCCGTGCCCGGAAGGAGGATGGGAAAAGGATGTCACGGTACCTCGGACTGAGAGGACTTTGCGAAGGTCCCGCCTCTCAAGGGAGGTGTACTTTGGTGATTTTTTGACGGATGGTGGGTTCACCAGGAAACATTTAATGGCAGTTTCCACACCTAGGTTTGAAATGTGTTTTA
>JAQPPZ010011028.1:0-39525 GCA_028583015.1 Wollemia nobilis
TTCTATCATCAAGCTTTGCTTCCTATAATATTTGACTACACCTAGGGTTTGAACCTTTCATAATCATTCTGTATCAAATACCCTTAATACATAGCATCTATATATTATGATATTTTGATTTCAAAATAAAAATTGTATTGATTATAATTTTTAAGAGTATATAATACTTTAATCATAATTTACATTAGAATTTTAATTTTAATTTTTAGATTATAATCTAGTTTTTTCTAATTTTATATTTTTAAGTTTTCTATTTATTAGTATAATGTTGAAATTTGAGATATCCCATGGGTAGATGAAAGCACGAGGATACGAAAAACAAAAAATGAAAAACTCCAAGCACGATGCAAAAAAGAATTAAAATCAACGTTAAATCCTACGAATTAAAAATGCATGAAATGGAGAAAGCATGAATTGAAACCCAAATGAAATAACAACCCTTCTATTTTATTGATGTATTTTGCAATTCGGTTACAATTCGCCTCCTCCCTTTTCAGGTGCGAGGAGCGTTAAATTCATCTCTTGGTTACATCCATGGATCGCCTTCCTTCTTCCGCGTGCCCACATGTAAGATGGGTGGACCAAAACATCCTCACCGCTTGTATCTGTGAATGTTGATTCTTGGATGCTCCTCTGCTATCCCGGTCATGCGTTCAAGGAAACAAAAGATAGTCAATAGCACCTGCGGATAAAACAAAGCATGCAATCCCCAAGCCTATGATAAATGAATGAGAAAAATGAATTAAACTCGTGACTAAAATGAATCCAAATGCTCTAAAAATTTGATGTGGGCATCAAGACATCACAAGGAGGGCACTACAAAAAGAACAGTCGGGAAATTCCTCGCCGATTTGAATTCGTTCCAGGGCAGGACGAATTTACCTGCAACAAAACTCTGAAAATGTACTGTCCCAAATGTCCTACCTAGGAAGCTCCAAAAGATCTTCAAATTTGGGGTTAGCTAATTGGTGGCATTTTGGGAATACCCAGATGGTCGGATTTTCCCAATTTGGCGTTCATCAATGGGTATCTGATGATGCTACTTGCAAGTTAGTAAAAGCGAACGAATATAGAAACATGATCAAAATTGTTCAAAACGAGACGAGATTTAAATGAAAACCTATCTAAGCATCATAGAATTGAATGCAAAAAACAAAAATGATAGAAATCAAAATCTGCTACAGATTCCCAATCGCTCCTAAAAGGGATGATTAGGCCTACAGCAGTGCGGGGGCACTCGAGCGGGCCGCCCATCGTTTGGGGCTTCGATTTCGATACCAATCCACTTGGGATGGGTCCAAAATATCTTACAAGGAGTTGTCAACAAATTGGGTGGTATAATATGGTCAAATTTCAGGTTTTGGGCTCAAGATTAGTCCTTCCAATAGTCACCCAATGACCTCCTCTCTAAAAGAGATCAAGGATGTGAAGGGCACAAATCACACAAGGGTGTATGGGGAAATAAAACGGCAGCACTTCGTTGCTCAAAAATGCTCTTCCTCCCCTCTTTTGGGGTGAGAAAACCCACCAATTTATAGACCCGGAGGTCTCTTGGGATGAGCATGCAGGGGCACCACTTGGCCAGCCATGCCCTTCCAAGGGAGGGAAGATTCCTCCCTGATTAGGGGCTTCATGACTGCCCTTGTAACAGCCTCTAACGCTCAAAAACGCTCACCCATGCTCCCATGAAATGAAGGAGGTGTTAAGTGGCGGATATGAGCTGCCATTTGTCAAGATTTGACTTTTTGCCAATCAAACCTGCAATTCGCCCCACCTTGGAGTGAATTATGAATTCATCCTTGAGAGGAGCGAATCCCATTTTGAATTCATCCCTGGGTGGAACAGATATTGAGCAAAGTGTCTGAAGGTGCCAAAATGATTTTTGACCTTCCAAAACTATTGTGAGAGTGGTTAGGACCACTTTTTAACCTCTAGGGGCTGCCCTTGGGGCTGTGTGTGCCAATGTGATCAGTGTTTGTAGTCACATAATCGGATTGGTGTTGTTTTTGGTGTCTACAGATGCCCCTTTTTGGGATGCATTGTGCAAGGCACAACGTCGAGCAAAAAATAGATAACCAAAGCACTAATGATTAGGGTTTCTTGGTAACCTAACCAAATTTTGATGCCCCAAGTATGAAGAGGGCATGCATTCTTGAATCCTTGCTTCTGACGAGCGAAGGAACTCAATTCAAGTGTTAACCTTTTTCGGTGAGGTGTGACTTGAGCTTGGACATTGATCAGTCATGAATAGGCAAAGGGCGCAACCTTTTGTCTGTGGGAACCTTGAGTTCATGATTCACGAATGCCAAGTGTTTGATCAGCTTGTGATTATTGCTTGTTTACTGCCCCAAGCAGGAGCGTGATTGTCTTTGTCAATTATTCTTCGAATGCATGCCATTTCCATGATTGGGTGTGTATTTGTTGATTGGTGACTAAGTGTGACTACCCCTCAAGCGACGAATCGATGAGGGAATGACCAACATGAGAAAAGTGACGAGTCACTTGACCCAAGATGACTTAGGTAAGGGTGCCTTCAGATGTTTGATCTTTGAATGTGTGTGCAGTTTTCCCAACATTTAGACCTGTTTTTGGTGGGTGTTAACCCTTTTGGTGACGCCTTTCTGGAGCTAAAATTGTCAAAAATCCGTCTTCCCGTGGAGCGGTCCAGCCATGGTGGCCTTCTTAGGGAGTAGGATGGTGATGATTTATAACCCCAACATCTATTTTGGATGCCAAGAATGTCAGGGGTGAAGGCGCATTCGTTCAAAAATGTTATTGCTATTTTTGGATGGGTTTTGACCCTTTTGGTGACGTCGTTTGGGGATGAAATTCTCAAAGATCCATCTTCCCGTGGAGTGGTCCGGCTATGGTAGCATTTTTAGGGAGTAGGATAGTGAGGATTTGTGACCCCGACATCTATTTTGCATGCCCATAATGTCAAGTGCAAAAGCACTCTCATCGGAACAGTTTTTTTTTTTTTGTTGGTGCATTTTTGTGCATTTCTGCTGTTTTGTGAAATATTTGCTCTGGATTCGTCCTAGGGTGGGACAAATTCCTGTTGAGCATTCGTTCCAGGGTGGTACAAGAACTAAATAGAGTGATCATCCTAGGGAGGAACGATTACAGGCTCAAAAAGCCTATTTAAAGGCCAAAACTAGGGTTTGGGCTCATTTGCACTTGTTTTTCTGGCGATTTGGAGCCCGAGGAGGAGGAGGTCAGTCGCGAAGTGAAGCGCTACTGAATTTTTTTGCCACCATGAGTGCATGAACTAGATCGAGTGGCAGAGCCGAAGTGAGACCAGTAAGTAAACTCCCTCTCTATTATTTTCTTGTATTATAGTTTTTTTTTCGAATTTATCAATTTGAGATTATAAAACCCTAGGTTGACAAATTAAATTTTGTTATTTTTTATTTTGTTTTGTTTGTTTTAATTTATCAATTTGAGAGTATAAACCCTACATTGACAAATTAAATTTTGTTATTTTTTATTTTGTTTTGTTTTAATTTATCAATTTGAGAGTATAAACCCTAGGTTGATAAATTATATTTTGTTATTTTTTTTTTTTTTTTTTATTAATTTACGGATTTTGTTTTGCATTTATGTTGTTTGTAGCTGTACACTATTTTTCATGATTCTAATGTGCTTATTTTGTTGTCTATTGCAGGTTGTGAAGAGCCGGTATCACGTGCTGACTATTTTTACTAAAGCGCGGGAGGCGCTAGCTGTGGCTGACTAGGAGTGGCTTGACGCCCTCAGGCTCAAGCAGGTGGCTCGGTTGGAGCCAGTGATTGGCGATCAGGCTTACTTGACGGCCTTGATCAACTTGTGGGATCCCCAGACTAATACTTTCCATCTCCCAATGGGGGAGATGACAGTAACTTTGGAGGATGTCTATCGAATTCTTAGGATTCCAATAGACAAACTGTCGATCAGGACGACGCTGTGGGATCAACGAAAAATGGTGCTGACACGCTGCTTTAGGCATGGGGAGGAGTTGGGGGTGGATGGTCCAATGGAGATGGTAGAGGTTGACTGCCAAATGGGTGGGATTCTAGTTTGATGGTGGTTTGAGAGGGGGGTGTTGGGAGTGAGGCATGCATTGCTTATGGGCCTCATTTCCAACATGCTGCTACCTGACTCATCAGGTGCAAGGTTCCCATGGACCTTGTTGGATGTGGTCTATCGGCTGATGGAGTGTTCAATACTGGATCCTTTGATCATGATATGGGGATAGATTCTATTGTCATAGCTCTATGGGGAGCTATATGAGGTCCATTATCAGAGGCAGAAGGGAATTAGCTACAACTATCTATTGTAGAGCTGGGGTTGGCAAAACATAGCGATGGAGAGACCTGCAGGGTTATCATGGATGACGCTGGTAGAGATGGCGAATAAGGATATCGATTATGTGGCTATGTGGCAGCGGTATGAGGAGCAAGGATAGAGTCGGCGGTGGGTAGGTGTCATAGGGCACTATGTCGATGCCTTCGATCGGCTGGCTCTAGGGGAGGTGTTCTAGCAACCCTATCAAGACTGTCCAGCCTGGTTGAAGGCTGGAGAGTGGATCTAGCAAATATGTAGGGAGTGGTGGCTAATCGGGTAGCATGGGACCGTGCAGGAGTTCTTCCCATATAGTCAGGTGACACGACAGTTTGGGGTGCACCAGGGGTTTCCTGGTGAGCCTATGGTCTATCGACATCGAGGGGATGAGAGGACTTTGGATCAACTGATCATCATGCCATTGGGCAAGGATTCAGACAAGGTGATCGACATCCCAGATGTGGATGACATCGAGACTATGCCAGAATACGATCGGTGGTGGATATTACGATGATGGCACAGAGTGGGACCACTAGGAGGTGCGAAGGCAGCAGCAGCGGGTAGGGAGGGTGTCGAGGCACTGGGATGTGATTAGGGAGCTCCATTCAAGGAGGCAAACATGGTGGAAGTAGATGATGCGAATGTGGATCTTGGGGTTTCGGATCAACTAGAGATGTAGGATGTCACAAAGTAGTGGGAGCCAGAGTAGGCTACTATTCTAGAGATGCCCACGCTTCAGGGAGATTTAGAGGACATGGAGTCAGGGTTACGCATTGAGAATACATGATTGGAGAGGTTGTTACGAAGGCAAGATGAGGATTTGGGGGAGGCTCTACAAGAGAGGGATCTCTTGAGGGCTCAGTTAGTAGAGTGAGAGAATGCATGGGCTATGCACCATCGATAAGAGGGGGATACCGATGCTGCACGGGAGAGGGATCTACGGGTGTAGCTGGCACAACGCGATGATGTAGTCATGATGTACCATCAATGGGAGGTAGAGTGGTGTTGGCATCGGATGGATTTGGAGGGAGAGATCATCCACCTCAGGGGTGGGTACCTGAGCCCTTGGGAGGTGGGTCATCGCACCAGACGAGGGGCAGTGATACTGAGCAGTTAACATCATCTCATCGCAGGTGACTGGATGAGGGAGGGGGTAGTAGGTGTGATGCGGGGGCTAGCAGTAGCCACCCTAAGGGGTCCCATAAGACCCACACCATGGGGGGTAGTTTTCATCACATCGATCTTGCGTGATCATGGTGGCCGACGCCTTAGGATTGGGGGTTTTTGAGATTTTGGATTTTGTTGCGGGGTTAGAGGACTAGCTCTTTGTAGCCTACAAGCATTTTTGATGATATATACAGATGACTTTATTTTGTTTATGCGCATGTGATGATTTGATTTTATGCATGATGATTGATGAATATGGATGTATGCATATTAAGTTATAGTGATGAATGCATATGTTGTGCTAAAATGTGAATGTTTTTAATTCATATGATATGCAAATGGAATGGATGAATTGAATTTGTGATTTTTGGCGGTCGGACCATAGACTGTGTAGAACTTTATGGATTTTTCTCCTAGGCGATTGCTGCGGTGAATAACTTTGTATGTATACATGTTTTTTTTTTTTTTTGATGGCAATGTGAGGATGAAAGATAGCAAGTTGGTTGAGAAGGTATGCAAGGTTTTTCAAAACTCAGATGTTTTAACCATCTAGCCATGACTATACTGTCATCGCATGAGAATTTTAAACAAGGTATGAATTAGACTTGTCATGGACCAAGTTATTTCACATCCCTGTGTGTGCAATAGAGTTCATTTATGTGGTGTTGGTCAGGACACCACTAGTTCCAGATAGGCTATCAACCAAACCTATACTAAGGATCACCTGATTATCTTCACTAACTCCTTTGTTGTGTTTAGTCGGATTAATCTGTGGTGCTATTGTAGGATACCATAAGCTATTTCATCCACATGCAAACATTGATCTGCACACAAGTTAATGTGATAGATATATCATCATGCTGGAGGTTTACCACTAGTGACTGATAGGCTATCAACCAAACCGATTCTGAGGTTTGCCTCATGACCTATCGAAATGCTAAGAGTTCCAGGGATTCAAGTTTGACTCCCTTCTTTTCTTAAATTATATTGGGATACTTGCTCTTTTGTAGTGATAAAATCATTGTTTATTTTTGTATATTTTTTTTTTTTTTTTTTTTGAGCAAGGGATTTTGCATAGTGAGTGGTGATAATCACTATTGTATGTGTTTTTTGATGTATGCACTGTGGTTGTGGTGTCAAATTTTGGAGTTTTGACTTTTGTAAATTTTGATGATGTTTGCAACTTTTTGAGAACTTGGGATTCTTGGGGAATTGGGTAGGGAGGATGCTTGTCCTTTTGCCAACTCTTAGCATTCTTGGGGTCATTCGCATAGGGGGATGAGCAAGATAACCATTTCGCTTATGGTGACCTGGATTGCTTTGCAGGGTTCATCTTCCGTTCAAACAACTTGGGAATTTTGTTGTGTGTTTTAACTCGTGTCAGGATGCTACGTAACGAGGTGTGATCCAAGTAGAATTCTACTTGCGTAAAATTTGTCTGACTTGGTACAGTATGTGGCTAGAAAGCTAATGACGACTAAATGATGAAAAATTCTCGATACATTAGAAAATAACTGACTATGATGTGGGAGAATATCGTGAATGGCGGTTATAGGTGATGAGCTATTGATAAAGTGGAAAAATGTAAAAATGATGGTTTTGCCAAGTAATGACAGTCTATGGTGCTTTGACCTTTATGACCACAAATATGCTATGTATGGGTTTGATGTTGAATGCAGCTATATATTTTTGTATTTTTGAGGGATTGATTTTTGTGAATATGAAGGTGAGATGCAAAAAGAGCTCTGTGCTGTTATGATGATTTTGCGTATGCATAGAAATGAGATGCAAATTTTTGTTATTTTTGATGATTTTATTGTTTTTGAATTTTCTTGTGTTTGACCAAGCGATTAAGAAATATTTGGAGCCTTTGGTTTGACAAAGCGATTACGGGAATCCTTGGAGCATTTTGGGTTGACCAAGAAATTATGGGAATCATTGGAGCATTTTGGGTTGACCAAGTGATTATGGAAATCCTTGGAGCTTTTGGGTTGACCAAGCGATTATGGGAATCCTTGGAGCTTTTTGGGTTGACCAAGCGATTATGGAAATCCTTGGATCTTTTGGGGTTGACCAAGTGATTATGGAAATCCTTGGGGCCTTTTGGGTTGACCAAGTGATTATGGGAATCCTTGGAGCG
This sequence comes from Wollemia nobilis, assembly GCA_028583015.1. Classification (NCBI taxonomy): domain Eukaryota; kingdom Viridiplantae; phylum Streptophyta; class Pinopsida; order Araucariales; family Araucariaceae; genus Wollemia; species Wollemia nobilis. The sequence continues at coordinate 7,628 of JAQPPZ010011028.1, forward strand.
TTTTGGGGTTGACCAAGCAATTAGGGGAATCCTTGGGGCCTTTGGGGTTGACCAAGTGATTGCAGGAATCCTTGGGGCCTTTTGGGTTGACCAAGCGATTACAGGAATCCTTGGGGCCTTTGGGGTTGACTAAGCAATTACGGGAATCCTTGGGGCCTTTGGGGTTGACCAAGTGATTGCAAGAATCCTTGGGGCCTTTGGGTTTGACCAAGTGATTACGGGAATCCTTGGGGCCTTTGGGTTGACCAAGCGATTACGGGAATCCTTGGGGCCTTTGGGGTTGACCAAGCGATTACGAGAATCCTTGGGGCCTTTGGGGTTGACCAAGTGATTACGGGAATCCTTGGGGCATTTTGGGGTTGACCAAGTGATTGTGAGAATCCTTGGGGCCTTTGGGGTTGACCAAGCGATTGAGAGAATCCTTGGGGCCTTTGGTTTGACCAAGTGATTACGGGAATCCTTGGGGCCTTTGGGATTGACCAAGCGATTACGGGAATCCTTGGAGCATTTGGGGTTGACCAAGCGATTATGGGAATCCTTGGAGCATTTGGGGTTGACCAAGCGATTACGGGAATCCTTGGAGCTTTTGGGGTTGACCAAGCGATTATGGGAATCCTTGGGGCCTTTGGGGTTGACCAAGAAATTACGAGAATCCTTGGGGCCTTTGGGGTTGGGCTATGGCTCTTTTAAATATGGAAGGGCCACAAATGATTGATGTTCAAGGGTTCTAGTTCCTTGATTCCATCAAGAGAGGCTAGCCGGTATGTTCCAGGTCCTATTTTACTGTCAATGACATAAGGACCTAACTAGTTTGCCATGAACTTGTCCCTTAAATGGGGTGGCAAATTAGAGTTTTACTAGTTCTCTTTCAAGACCAAGTCACCAAACAAAAAGTCCCGTAGGTGAACTTTCATGTTGTATGCTTTCTTAAGTCGCTCTTGATAGATACGTAAATGCTTAAGGGCATTAACGCGTCATTCATCAAGCAATGTGAGTTGGTCTAACTGGGCCTTTCCATGCAGTGTCATCGTCGATGAACTCATGCATTGATATGCGTAGGGAAGGAATTTCTAACTCGAGAGGTATGACTGCATTGGAGCCATACACCAGCGAAAATGGAGTTGCCCTAGTGGGTGTCCGAATGCTAGTGTGATAGGCCCACAGGGCAAGTGGGATCTGAATGTGCAAATCCTTATGGTTATCTATGACTTTTTTTTTGAGGGATGGCGACTAGCATTTTGTTTGATGCCTCTGCTTGCCCATTTGCCTATGCATAATAGGGCATCAAAAAACTATGCTGAATTTTGTACTTTGTGGTCAAAGCACGCACATATTTGTTCTTGAATGATGTCCCATTATCCGAGATTATCTTGGATGGAATACCAAAACGATATATGATGTTATGCAAAATGAACTCCACAATGCGAGGTCTAGTCGTAGAGGTTAGCGGAACCGCTTCTACCCACTTGGTGAAGTACTCTATGGCCATTATGATAAATGTGTGATGGTTGGACAATGTAGGGGAGATCCTTTTTGATGAGATCTAAGCCCCACTATGAAAATGGCCAAGTCGACTGGATCGGCTATAAGGCCTAGGAAGTTACGTGTGTCAAATTGGCATGATGTTGACACTTCACACACTTCCTGACATATGCACAACAATATCGCTCTAAAGATGTCCAATAATAGCCCATGTGAAGAATGTGCTTTGTGATGGCCATACCACTGAAGTGGCCACCACATGTACCATTATGTGCTTGGGTGATTGCCCAAGGGGACTCCTACTAGTCCAAGCAATGGAGGAGAATCCCTTCATAGCTTTGACGGTACAAAATGTCACCTAACAAGACATGCTTTGTTGCTTTTTGTTTGAATGATCATTGTGCAGCATGTGTCAATCCAAGTAGGAGGTTACCTAACTTGAGGTAGTCCCTAATGGGTGTATACCAATCCTACTGATCAGAAACCTCGACAATCTGAACGACCAATCCCTCTTGAATTTTATCCCTAGCAAAAGCCGATAGGAAAGAACTTGCAATAATAGCATTGTATTACTATTAATGGGAGTAGGGGAGAACAAGGACCCCGGTTGGCATGATTCAAATGATCATGGATTCAAGAGAATCTATCCGTGGACGGCTCAATCTGGATCAAGTGGATTCCTAGTGTTAAATCAGAGCTTGCTCGCTCCATCGTTGATTGCGATAATGTTTTGACTTGAATGGTTGTCATTTCACCAGAAATGTCTTGCAGGATTAAGGACCCCAAGGAGGCCATAGTGTCTGCAAAATTATTTGATGATCAAGGGAGTGCCTCGATGTTGTACCATTCAAGATTTGCCAAGAATTTGTCCACTAGGGCTTTATAGGCCTATAGAACTGGGTATTTGCATTGGAATACCCCTCTTATTTGGTTGACGATTAACAGTGAATCACCAAATATGTTCAATCATTTAATGTTCATGGTGATTGTTGTCTGAAGACCTATGAGCAAGGCTTCATACTACTGCATTATTGTTGGTGCATGGGAAATTTAATTTAAATGACATGGGCATTGGAGCACCCTACGATGTGAAGAATACTATTCTCGTGTCACCACCTTGCTCACATTTAGAACCATCAAAAAATAGGGTTATGTTGGCCTATGACTCAGGCTCATCAGAATCTAGTGATTCTGAGACATGGAAGACCCCATCATCAGGTAGTTCTATAGTCAGAGGTTGGTCGTCTTCAAGAGGAGCCTTTGCTAGTTTATCGGCTATGACTTGACCTTTTATGGATTTCTATCTGATAAATTCTATGTCAAATTCTGTCAACAATATGATCCATTTTGCCATGCGGCTACTATGATAAGTACGACTCATCATGTACCACAATGGATTCTCCTTAGACACAACATACGTCTTGTTGCTTAGCATGTAATGGCATAGCTTTTTGGTATCAAACACCACTACCAGCGAGTTTTCAACCTATGCAAGGTTATGTTCATAGTGACCGAGGTGCGGCTAAGATAGTAAGTAGCCTATTCTCTATGAAATTCATTCTTCTAAGCTAAAATGGCACCCAGTGCCACCTCAGTAGTTGAGATGTATAAGTAGAACGACACTCCTGGTCTAGGTGGTGCCAATACTGGTGGCGAAGCCAAGTATTGTTTAATGTCATTGAAGGCTGACTGGCACTCGTCATCCCAGTGAAATGCTACCCCCTTGTGCAACAATTTTTTCATTGGTCGGCACTTTTCAGATAGCTACGCTATGAAGTGCTTGATCGACGTGAATTTTCCCTAAAGGCTTTTGAGTCGCTTGATGGTAGTTGGGGGAAGCATTTCAAGGATTGCCTTGACTTTTTTTGGGTCCACATCGATACCTCATTTTGAGACTATGAAGCCCAAGAGTTTTCTAGATGTGATGCCAAAAATGCACTTCTTGGGATTTAGTCTGACTCTATGCTCCATGAGGTGATCAAGGATCTTGCTTAAGTCATCGAGATGATCTGGGCACAAAAGATATTTGGCCAACAAATCATCCATGTAATCTTCCAAAGTCTTGTGCATGTAGTCATAGAAGATGTATGTCATGGCACGTTGGTAGGTGGTGCCAGCATTTTTAAGGCCAAAAGGCATGACCTTATAACAAAATGTTCCCCAAGGCATTTTGAACGCCATTTTTAGCTGGTCCTCGAGATTGATACAAATCTGATTATATCTCGAGAAACCATCCATGAGGGAAAGAATTTCATAACCCGCTGTAGTTTCTACCAATGTGTGGACACCAAAACAACACCAATCCGATTATGTGACTACAAACACTGATCACATTGGCACACACAGCCCCAAGGGCAGCCCCTAGAGGTTAAACAGTGATCCTAACCACTCTCACAGTAGTTTTGGAAGGTCAAAAATCATTTTGGCACCTTTAGGAACTTTTCTCAATATTTGTTCCACCCTAGAATGAATTCAAATTGGGATTTGCCCCACCTAGGGACGAATTCTGAATTCGCTCATGGGTGGGGCAAATTGTAGGTTTGACGGGAAAAAAAAGTCAAATCTTGAAAAATGGTAGCTCAAATCCACCACTTAATGCTTCCTTCATTGCATGGGAGTATGGGTGAGCATTTTTTAGTGTTAGAGGTATTTGCAAGGTCAGTCATGAAGTCCTAATTCAGGGAGGAATCTCCTTCCCCCTAGGAAGGCATGATTGCCAAGTGGTGCCTCTGCATGCCCATTTCAAGAGACCTTCAGGTCTATAAATTGGTGAGTTTCCTCACCCCAAGATATACAGAGTAAGAGCAATTTGGAGCAACAAAGTGCTGCTATTTTATTTCCCCATACATCCTTGTGTGGTTTGCGCCTTCTACATCCTTGATCTCTTTAAGAGAGGAGGTCATTACGTGACTATTGGAAGGTCGAATCTTGAGCCAAAAACCTAAAATTTGGCCATATAATACCACCCAATTCATCGACAACACATTGTAAGAGATTTTGGACCCATCCCAAGTGGATTGGTGCCAAAATTAGGCCCTAAATGGTGGGCGGCCCGCCCGGGCGCCCCCACACTGCTGTAGGCCTAATCGTCCCCTTTTAGGAACGATTGGGAATTTGTGGCAGATTTTGCTTTATATCATTTTTGTTTTTTGCATTCTATTCTATGATGCTTATATAGGTTGTCATTTAAATTTCGTCTCGTTTTGAATAATTTTGACCATATTTCTATCTTTGCTCGCTTCTACTAACCTACAGGTAGCATCATCTGATTCCTATTGACAAAGGTCAAATTGGGAAAATCCAACCATCTAGGTCTTCCCAAAATTCCCCCAATTAGCTAACCCCAAGTTTTCAGGTCTTTTGGAGCTCTCTAGTATGGACATTTGGGACAAAACCTTTTCGATGTTTTGTTGCAGGTGAATTCGTCCTGCCCTAGAGTGAATTCAAATCGACAAGGAATTTCTTGACTGTTCTTTTTGTAGTGTCCTCCTGGTGATTTTTTTATGGCCTTGTCAAATTTTTAGAACATTTGGATTCATTTTAGTCTTAGTTTAATTCATTTTTCTCATCTATTTATCGCAGGCTTGGGGATTGCATGTTTCATTTTATCCATAGGTGCTATTGATTATCTCTTGTTTCTTTGAACACAGGACCAGAACATCAGATGAGCATTCAGGAATCAAAATTCATAGACACAAGTAGCGGCGATGTTTTGGTCCGCCCATCTTACATGTGGGCACACGAAAGAAGGAAGGCTATCCATGGATGTAACCAAGAGATGGATTTAACACTCCTCACTTCTGAAAAGGGAGGATGTGAATTGTAACTGGGTTGTGAAATACATCAATAAAAGAGAACAGCTATTATTTCATTTGGGTTTCAATTTATGTTTTCTCCATTTCATGCATTTTTAATTCATAGGATTCAACATTAAGTTTAGTTTCATTTTTTGCATCGTGCTTGGAGTCTTTCATTTCATGTTTCTGTATCCTCGTGCTTCTAGTGGTGATCATGGTGGGACTCTATCCTCTGCATTTTTGGATCAGAAATTTGATCAAAATTTACCTTGCTTGCAGGTTTATTTTTTTTGGAACGTGGGACTGTTGTTCGTTCCAGTCTGTGGCGAACACAGAACTGTAATTCATCTCACCCAGGGATGAATTGGAATGCACCTCACCTAGGGATGAATTGGAATGCGCCCCACCATGGGAAAAATTCTAGTCTGTGAAGTTTCCAAGAAGAAAATCAGGACCGAAAGATGTGGGCAGAGAAGAGGTAAGGATTCTGCATTTTTTTCTGTCATCTTCTGTTTAGTGTCTCTATTTTGGATTATTTGTTTGCTTAAGGAAAGTTTTTCTTTTTGCTGTTTTCTTGTTTCCTTTTGCAAAATAAAAATAACCCCACACACCACGTGGCAACTTAAAAACCAAGGCACTGGTCATAAAACCCCAGCCCTTGATCAAGACCAACGGTGGATTTCATCACCACCTTGGCTTGAATTTTACATCCATTACCCCGATCACAACTGTCGCTAGACGTAAATCCTGACAAAAGCTGATCGAGTGTAGCTGGGGTGATTCCCAGTGCACAAGGACAAGTCTTCTATGGTAGGTGTCATAAATAGGGTGATTCCCCTTCCATACCGCCTATGTTCCATGTACCATCTGCTCTCACGTACCTATAGTTTCCCTCACGTAAGGGCGGGTATATAGAGATGTTGGTATATCGGCCTGGAAATGGTATATCAAAGGGGTGACCAATTTTGGGAGTCATAAGAGCCCTCATTTTGCATTTAAATGTTATTTAAAACCTTCAAAACCAAAAAAAAAAAAAACAAAGAAATCAAAACACACTAAACCAGTTTTAGGACACACTATCAATATTTAAATGAGATAATCACTATTTGTGTATGTGTGTGCTCCTTTTTTTTTTTTAGTGTAGCATAAAAAATCATAAAAGAGATAAAAATCTACATAGCTTGTAGGAAAGCACCACAATGGTGTACATGTAGCTAAGCCCAATCAAGGCGGAAGCTACGGAAAGTGTACAAGGGGGCACAAGTCGCCTCCGCTATAGCACCAAGGACTTGGTCATACTGCCTTGGTGGCCCGACCCACAAGAAAGTCCGCATCAGTCCATGTCAAGATGGAACTATAGGGACACCCCTTTGAGGGACACACCCATTCATCATAGTCCCTTTCAGGAGGAGTCTTTACACGTGGCACTCAACATAGACAAGAAAGCTCCCTTAGAAGCTCGATATGAGTGGCCACCGCACGATGAAGCGCTAGAGCAGCATAGTTTCCATGAGGAGAGGCCACATGATGATGGCCTCCCCCATTTGCCCTCCATCACTGTTAGAACCAATAGACAAAATCTAGAGCGTAAGGCTCTTCAAACTGGGCGAGCCAACTCTACCTGCCCTTTTCACACATATGAAATGGAACACAAGGAATATGATTACATTCCTCAAGAGCAAGATATAGCACAGGGGCCATGCGCCTCTGCACCAGCTAGATACCATGATCACCCACTGAGGCCAGAGCCTTAGGTAAATGTCGCCAACCTCGATAGAGGGAAGTGACCTATTGAGATCTCCGATCACCACGATTGAGGTAAGTACATAGGAGAGGCATCTAGGCATCCTAGGCTAAATATGGTGGAACAAATCGACCTGGCAGTGGCCAGACATGCCGCCCACCAAGCATAGATCACATGGCTTGAGCAAGATCAAAAATAGCTAGAGCATTTATATTGCCTTAGAAAAGAGCGCATTAGGCACCAAATAGACGAGATGCTGCATAACCCAGTGCCTGAGAGGGTCCCGAACCCTCACACCTAAAGCGTGCAACCATATGAGAGGCATAATCCCTTGGTGCGAGATAGGTCTCTGTGACCTTACCAAGTTCTGCCTCCGAGACCTCCTAGACCTGAGCGGGAGACCACTCCCTAGAACAACGACGGGTACTCCCCACAAGGACCCACCCAGGGTCATAGGTCCCATCCAGAGACTCCTTAGGAAGCTTATGAGGAATATGAGCAAGAAGAATAGCGGGCCGAAATGCCCTACCTAGGTGGAGGAGTCACCATCCGGCCTCCCCTTCAGAGGCCTCAAGTCTCCCACAACCCACAACAGGATCAAACCAAATAGGAAGAGATTAAATCTTTCGATGCATACAAAGCACTGCTAGAGCATCTAGAGTCTGTGGAAACCAAAACTTTTGGGCCTCAAAAGCCCACTTTACGCCAGCTCTATAGTCATCTTGTGCATCCGTCGCTGCCAACACCTCCTTATCCCGAGCACTTTAAGCTACCTCGATTGGCAACCTTTAGAGGTGAGGGGAGGATGCCCAAGAGCATGTGACGAGGTTCCTGAGCCAATGCTTCAGCATTTAGGACAATGATGCTTTTTTATTGAGAACATTCATAACCACATTCATAGGCCCTACCTCGGATTGGTTTACTCAGTTACCAAAGCATAGCATTAACAATTTATATCAGTTAGTGGATGCGTTCCTCGAACACTTCGCCTTCAATACCAAGAAAAAGGCATCACTAAGTGACTTATCCAGCCTCAGGTAGTATGAGCAGGAGACCATGGCGGCCTACAAGAATCAGTGGAGGACATTTCTATCGAAGCTACCCTACCTCCCTCCTATGTTCGACCTCACTCAGATGTTCTCCAAAAGTTGTTTGAGATCGATCTTTGTGCTATTGTAGCTATAGCAATATGCAACCATAGAAGAGGCTCTGGCACAGGCCAAAATTATTGAAGAGATCAAAATACAGGATGGCAAGATAGCCAAGCCTAAGAAAAAAGAGTGGACTAAAAACACTAAAGCTGGGACCACACAACAAAAACCTGTTGCGGTTAACCAAGTTGCAATCAACATCCCTAAACCTGTCCAAGCAACTCAACCTCAAAAGGCTAATTATCAGGTAGTGCCTCCCAAAAACTATGACAAAAAAAATTAGAGGCAAGAGCAGAATCAGCAACGTCACCCTAGGCGACAATTCACACCCTACACAGAGTCCAGGGACTCCTTGTTTGATCGCTTGTTAGCGGCAAACCTGATTAACCTGCCATATATTCAGACTATAGATCCCAATGCACCCAAGCCTAAGGGGTATAGAGAGGACTTGTACTGTAGGTTCCATAGGCGACAAGGACATGACCTAAATGCCTGTTGAAAATTTAAGGGCTTGGTGCAAGACCTAATTGATAACAAGACACTAGCAGTGGATAATCCCATCGCACCAAGCAATCAACAAATGGATGTCTTCAAAGACCCCTTGCCTAGTCATGCTCTGTAGGAAAAGACCCTACAAGTTAACAAGGTCACACAAAAATGCCCCATGTAGGGGTATGTAGGGATGATAAGTATAGTGACTTAGAACAGGAGGTCTCTAAGCATGAATGCTCCTACGACAGCTGTAGGAGAGGTGCCCGAAACATCACAACCACAAAAGCACCTTGCACAACCTCCTTCGCCTAATTGGGTGGCCACACTTCGGACCAAACTCACTCAGAGTTTGAGGACCACATCAGCTAGGCTCTCCATATACGAGATTATACAACAATCTATACCCCATCGGGAAGCTCTAATGGATATTTTGAAAGCCATCGAGTTGTAGCCCCATGAGACAAATTATTTCAACAACTTTGTGGGGCATGTAAAATGATGCACTAAGCCGGTCATCACATTTCAAGAAGACGAATTGAGATCAGTGACTGATGACATGGCGGATCCACCCCTGCATGTTATCGCGCGAGTCAACAGGATCCCATACAAGAGGGTGTTGATAGACACTGGATCGTCTAGAAAAATCATCACAACTGTGGCTCTCAAGAATATGAAGTTGCCCACATCTCACATCACAACTTCCACGTACACTCTGTGAGCATTCAATGATGCAATCTTCTCGACAGTTGGCACAATAGTCCTACCAATCCAAGTGGGACAAAAGACCATACCCACATTGTGCCACATCTTGGAAGGTGAGATGGCCTACAACATATTGCTGGGCCAGCCATGGATCAGGGACATGAAGTGTGTTCCTTCGATAGCTCACCAATGCTTGAAGTACACATTTGAAGGGGAGGTGCATGTAGTCCTGGTGGACTTAGAACCCTTCCAATATTGTAATGCAGTGTAGCTGATGTCGCAATTGACCCTGCCATCAACGCATTTGGACTTCTAGTTAAATCCATCTAAACAGGGTCCAATTCTGTAGGCATCCCCATTAGCAAGTTCTTCACAACCCCAGCTGGGTTCATCTTCATCGTCTGGTCCTCCACCAATGACACCATATTTGGGGGCCAAAACAAAGGACAAAGGGAAGAAACCCCTGGAAGAGGCAAAACCTTTGGAAGAGACACTGCCATTAGTATCAACTATCTCTATGGAGGAAATGCCTAGCCGAATGGAAGTCGAGGCTCCTAGTCCACCTAACATGGAGTGGACTCAAGGAGAACTTCCATTCACTCCCCCTCAACTGCCAACGATCAACGTTGAAATGGCCAATACGGGCCTGGGGGAGTATCTGGTGTGGAATGTTGTAGCAACACCTGCACTATATTCCATGCAGGACATGGGGAGACCTTGCCTTCCCATTGGCACTATTGTTCCCCTAGGCTACCCGTCGAACCAGACAAATTTTGTGTATGGGGGCCTTGATCATGGCATTGCACCATCGCAAAAGGACGAGGATGAAGATCCTTTTGCTGAAAATGTCAATTATTTGTCTAACCCAGACTTTGCTCGGAGATACCTTGGCCAATGCAATTGGCACGGATATGGGTTAGGCAGATATGAGCAGGGGGTACATGTTCTTTGCCAACCAAGATACCAAATGTCGTATGACAAGTCCAGAGTAGGGTTCAACCATCCCCTGCCCTTGGACATCTTGGTAGAGGACATGCAAGGCCTAGGGATAGGCAACAAGGGGGTATTGGCATCAAATCCATATGCCAACCCTAATACCACATATGCATTGAGGGATTATCTCCCATTAAAGACAATCAACCTTGTTGGCCCTAGCAATCCCTTCCCTTCGCTCGAGAGAGGAGAGAGCTCGAGAGCTCATTTTTAGGGAGGGTCTAGACAATGGTAATAAGGGTCCTCAAAAGATGAATTAGAGTATGACGTAGCACCATGGGACCCCTTTGAATCAGATAGCAATCACTCACAGGTGATCCCCATGGATGATTATCAAGAAAGCCTCTTGACAATGTTCCCCTTGGATGCTCCCATCGAGCAAGCGCCACTCCAAGGAAATCAAGTTCCCCCATAGAGAGCGAAACAACCTAGAGGGGGCCAGATCAATTTACTTGAGCAAGGCGAGCCTTTAATACCATAAGCAGTCAAAGCCAACGAAGGCCTTTGGATATCTGATAGTGATTATGAAGATGAAACTGAGATGGCATATCTTAATCACATGCGGCAAATGCACGACCATTCCCATTGGAGATTAATGACATGTTCGCGCAATTAAACATAAGGCTTGGGCATGAGTGGTACGTAGACTAGCTGGTGGGGACCAAGTGTTGGATCTCGCTACTATGGGCATGCGTAGCATACCTTCTACACAGAGACCCTATAGTGCCATCGGTGTCGAGGGCGGACCACTGTCTTCTTATCCACATAGGGCCGATCCATTTGTGCCCGTCCCTCTAGATCCATATCCAGAGCATAGAGAGCATCCAGGATGTCCGAGCACCGACACCCATGGTAATGGAGACCAAAATAATTTCATCAACATGATCTCCATTGATTTAACCACCCCCATCCACAATCATGCCGATCCAACATAGTCATTGTATCTAGACATAGATGCCATCAATTGGGATTGTGTTAATTCCCCTCCATCCCCATCTGAGTACTGGAATTTCTATGAGATGCTTCATTTTACCCCTGGGCCAACTCAGGATATCTTCTATGCTGAAGAGGGACCCGAGGTTCCTAACGATGATCTAAACTCAGCAAATGATATCCACTTGATCCCAACTCCACATTAGTTGGAAGACGAATCCCACATGTCAGTCGAGGAGACGACTGACGTAGGCATCAGCTCATACCCAATGAATCCACAGATTATCAAGTTGGGGGTAAGTGTATCTCCTGAAGAGCGAGTCGACTACATTGCCCTTCTCAAAGAGAAGAAGGAGATTTTTGCATGGTCATACAAAGACATGTTGGGACTAGACCCATAGCTAGTCACGCATAATCTAACGCTTGATTCGACAGTCAAGCCAATTAAGCAAAAACTACGTAAGATGCACCCAACAGTGGCCTTGATGGTCAAAGACGAATTGTAAAAGTTGTTGGATGCATAGTTTTTCATCTGCATGGATTATCCACCATGGCTATCCAACATGGTGCCGCCAAAAATCCTGACGATAGGATTCACATATGCACTAATTTTTGAGATATAAAAAAAGTGATTCCTAAGGATGATTTTCCCTTGTCGAGCATCGATGCATTGGTAGACGCTACAGCAGGTCATGAAATGCTTTCCCTCATGGATGGTTTCTTAGGATACAATCAGATTTGTATCAATCCTGAGGACCAGCTAAAAATAGAGTTCACAATGCCTTGGGGAACATTTTGTTATAAGGTCATGCCTTTTGGCATTAAAAACATTGGCGCCACCTACCAACGTGCCATGACATACATCTTCCATGACTACATGCACAATACTTTGGAAGATTACATGGATGATTTGTTGGCAAAATCTCTTTTACGCCCAGATCATCTTGGTGACTTAAGCAAGATCCTCGATCGCCTCATGGAGCATAAAGTCAGACTGAATCCCAAGAAGTGCATTTTTGGCATCACATCTGGAAATCTCTCGGGTTTCATAGTCTCAAAATGTGGCATCGAGGTGGACCCAAACAAAGTCAAGGAAATCCTTGAAATGCTTCCCCCAACTACCATCAAGCAGCTCAGAAGCCTGTAGGGAAAGGTTGCATCGATCAAGCACTTCATAGCGTAGCTATCTAACAAGTGCCGACCAATGAACAAGTTTTTGCACAAGGGGGTAGCATTTTACTAGGATGACGAGTGCCAGTTAGCCTTTGATGACATCAAACAATACTTGGCTTCGCCACCAGTATTGGCACCACCTAGACTAGGAGTGTCATTCTACTTATACATCTCACTCGAGGTGGCACTGGGAGCCATGTTATCCCGGAAGAAACGAACTTCACAAAGAACGGGGCTACTTACTATCTTATCTGCACCCTGGTCAGCTATGAACTTAACTATGCATACATTTAAAAACTCTGCTTGGCAGTGGTGTTTGCTACCAAAAAGTTGCGCCATTATATGCTGAGAAACAAGACGTATATTATGTCTAAGGAGAATACATTGCGGTACATGATGAGTTGTGCTTATCATAGTAGCCGCACGGTGAAATGGATCATGTTGTTGATGGAATTTGACATAGAATTTATCGAACAAAAATCCATAAAAGTTAAGGTCATAGCTGATTAACTAGCAGAGGCTCCTCTCGAATATGATCAACCTTTGGTCATAGAACTACCCGATGATGGGGTCTTCCATGTATCAGAATCACCAGATTCTGACGAGCCTGAGTCACAAGCCGACATAACCCTATTTTTTGATGGTTCTAAATGTGAGCAAGGTGGTGGCACGAGAATAGTATTCTTCACATCGCAGGGCGCTCCAATGCTCCTATCATTTAAATTAAATTTCCTGTGCACCAACAATAATGTAAAGTATGAAGCCTTGCTCATAGGTCTTCAGACAACAATCACCATGAACATTAAATGATTGAACATCTTTGGTGATTCGTTGTTAATTGTCAACCAAGTCAAAGGGGTATTCTAATGCAAATGCCTAGTTCTGCAGGCCTACAAAACCCTTGTGGAAAAATTCTTGGCAAATCTTGAAAGGTACGACATCGAGGCACTCCCTCGATCATCGAATCATTTTGTGGACACTATGGCCTCCTTAGGGTCCTTAATCCCGTAAGCCATTTATGGTGAAATGACAACCATTCAAGTCAAAACATTATCACCATCAGCGATGGAGCGAGCAAGCTCTGATTTAACGCCAGGGATCCACTCGATCCAGATTGAGCCGTCCATGGACAAGTTCTCTTGAGTCCACGATCGTTTGAATCATGCCAACTGGGGGTCCTTGTTCTCCCCTACTACCATTAATAGCAACACCATGCTATTCTTACAAGCTCTCTCCTGATCAAATTTTGCTAGGGATGAACTTCAAGAGGGATTGGCTATTCAGACTGTCGAGGTTTTCGATCAGCAGGATTGGTATGCACCTGTCAGGGACTACCTCAAGTTAGGTAACCTCCTGCTTGGATTGATGCATGCCGCAAAATGCACATTCAAGCATAAAGCGGCAAAGCATGTCTTTTTAGGAGACATTTTTTATCATCGCAGCTATGAAGGAATCCTCCTTCATTGCTTGGACCAGCAAGAGTCTAGTTGGGCGATCTCCCAAGCGCACGATGGTACATGCGGTGGCCACTTTAGTGGTATGGCCTTCGTAAAGCGTATTATTTGCATGGGCTATTATTGGCCATATTTAGAGCGATATTATTGCGCATATGTGCGAAAGTGCGTGAAGTGTCAACATCATGCTAATTTGACACACGTACCTTCCCAGGCCTTGCAGCTGATCCAATCGGCTTTGTCATTTTCATAGTGGGGCTTATATCTCTTCAAAAATGTCTCCCCTGTGTCATCCGACCATCATACATTTATCATAATGGCCATACAGTATTTCACCAAGTGGGTGGAAGCGGTTCTGCTAACCTCTATGATTGGACCCCGCATTGTGGAGTTCCTTTTGCATAACATCATTTTTCATTTTGGTATTCCATCCAAGATAATCTTAGATAATGGGACGTCATTCAAAAACAAATATGTGCGTGCTTTGACCACAAAGTACAAAATTTAGCATAGTTTTTCAATCCTCTATTATCTGCAGGAAAATGGGCAAGCAGAAGCGTCAAACAAAATGCTAGTCGCCATCCTCAAAAAGACAGTCATTGATAATCATAAGGATTGGCACATTTAGATCCCACTTGCCCTGTGGTCTTATCGCACTAGAATTCGGATGCCCACTGGGGAAACTCCATTTTTGATCGTGTATGGCTTCGAGGCAGTCATACCTCTCGAGTTGGAGATTCCCTCCCTGCTCATATCAATGCAAGAGTTCATCGATGATGACACTGCACAACAGGCCTGGTTAGACCAGCTTACTTTGGTTGACGAACACCGCATTAATGCTCTCAAGAATTTTTGTATCTATCAAGAGCAACTTAAGAAAGCATACAACATGAAAGTTCACCTAAGGGACTTTTAGATTGGTGACTTGGTCTTAAAAGAAAACCAACTGAACTCTAGTTTGCCGTCCCATATAAGGGACAAGTTCACGGTAAATTGGTTAGGTCCATATGTAATTGATAACAAAATAGGACATGGAACATACCGGCTAGCCTCTCTTGATGGAATCAAGGAACTAGAATCCTTGAACATCAGTCATTTGCGGCCTTTCCATATTTAAAGGAGCCATAGCCCACCCAAAAAACTCCAAGGATTCCCATAATCGCTTGGTCAACCCAAAAGCTCCAAGGATTCCCATAATCACTTGGTCAACCCAAAAGCTCCAAGGATTCCCATAATCGCTTGGTCAACCCAAAAATCTCCAGGGATTCCCATAATCACTTGGTCAACCCAAAAGGCTCCAAGGATTCCATAATCGCTTGGTCAACCCAAAAAATCTCCAAGGATTTTCATAATCCCTTGGTCAACCCAAAAATCTCCAAGGATTCCCATAATTGCTTGGTCAACCCAAAAAGCTCCAAGGATTCCCATAATTGCTTGGTCAAACCAAAAAGCTCCAAGGATTCCCATAATCGCTTGGTCAACCCAAAAGACCCCAAGGATTCCCATAATCGCTTGGTCAACCCAAAAGCTCCAATGATTCCTTGATCGCTTGGTCAACCCAAAAGTTCCAAGGATTCCTTGATCGCTTGGTCAAAAACAAGAAAAAATTAAAAACAATAAAATCATCAAAAATAACAAAAAATTGCATCTCATTTCCATGCATACACAACATTGTCATAATAGTACAGAGTTATTTTGCATCTCATCTGCATACTCACAAACATCAATCCCTCAAAAATACAAAAATATATAGCTGCATACATTGCATATTTGTGGTCATAAAGGTCGCAGCACCATAGACTATCATTACTTGGAAAAAACCATCATCTTCCACATTCTTCGCTTTATCAATAGTTCATCGCCCATAACCACCATTCACGTCATTCTCCCACATCATAGTCAGTTTTTTCTAATGTATCAAGAGTTTCTATCATTTAGTCATCATTAGCTATCTAGCCACATACTGTACCAAGTCAGACAGATGTTATGCAGGTAGAATTATACTTGGATCATACCTTGTTATGTAGCATCCCAGCACAAGTTAAAATATAACAAAATTCCCAAGTTGTGTGAACGAAATATGAACCCTGCAAAGCAATCTAGGTCACCATAAGTGAAACAGCTATCTTGCTCATCCCCATGTGTGAATGACCTCAAGAATGCTGAGAGTTGGAAAAATGACAAGCATCCTCCCTACCCAATTCCCAAAGAATCCCAAGTTCTCAAAAGTTGCAAAATATCAACAATTTGCAAAACGTCAAAACTCCAAAAAATTTGACATCACAACCAAAGTGCATACCTCAAGAAAAGCACATACAATAGTGATTCTCGTCACTCCATATCCTAATCCCTTGCTCAAAATAAAAATATATTACAAAAATAAACAACGATTTTTATCACTACAAAAGAGCAAGTATCCCAATACAATTGAAGAAAAGAAGGGAGTCAAACTTGAATCCCTGGAACTCACAATTCGACAAGTCATGAGGCAAACCTCGCATCTGGTTTGGTTAATAGCCTATCGGTCATTGGTGGTAAACCTCCCGCATGATGATATATCTGTCACATTAACTTATGTGGTATTAATGTTTGCATGTGGATGAGCTAGCTTATGGTATCCCACGATAGCACCGTAGATTAATCTGACTAAACACAACAAAGGAATTAGTGGAGCTAATAAGGTGATCCTTAGTACAAGTTTGGTTGATAGTCTACTCGGCACTGGCGGTATCCCGACAAACACCACATAAATGAACTCAATTGCACACATGGATGTGAAATAACTTGGTCCAAAACAAGTCGGATTCATACCTTGTTCAAAAAGTCTTGTGAGATAAAGTACAGTCATGGATAGTTAGTTAAAACATCCGAGTCTCAGAAAACCCTTAACTACATTCAAAACCAACTTGCTATAGTTTAGTCTTGCCATACCAAAAATAAAAAACAATAGGTATGCCTACAAAGCTATTCACTGTAGCAATCGCCTAGGACAAAAAGCCATAAAGTTCTAAACAGTCTATGGTGCGACTACCGAACATCACAAATTCAATTCATCTATTCCATTTGCATATCATATCAATTACAAAAATTCACATTTTAGCACAACATATGCATTCATCACTATAACTTAACATGCATACATCCATATTCATCAATCATCATGCATAAAATCAAATCATCACATGTGCATAAACAAAATAAAGTCTGTATATATATATATCAACAAAAATGCCCACAGGCTACAACGAGCTGGTCCTCTGACCCCGCAACAAGATCTAAAATCTCAAAACCCCAAGCCTAAGGCATCAGACACCATGATCACGTAGGATCGTTGTGACGAGAACTAACCCCCATGGTGTGGGTCCTATGGGACCCCTCAGGGTGGCTGCTGCTAGCCCCCGCATCATGCCTACTAACGCCTCCCTCATCCAATCGCCTACAACGAGATGATGCTGACTGCTCAGTATCACTAACCCTCATCCAGTGTGATGACCCACCTCCTGAGGGCTTAGGTAATTTCCCACCAAGGTGAATAATCTCTCCCTCCATATCCATCTGATGCCTATACCAATCTGCCTCCCGCCACAACCACTCTGCCTCCCACCGATGGTAGTAGGCTACTGCATCATCACACTGTGCCAGCTGCATCCGTAGGAGATCCCTCTCCTATGCAGCGTTGGTGTCCCCATACCCCTGATGGTGTGCAATGAATGTGCTCTCCCACTCTGCTAGCTGAGCCCGTAAGAGATCCCTCTCCTGCAAAGCATCCCCCAACTCCTCATCGCACCTTCGTAGTAGCTCCGCCAACCATGTAATATCAGCACGTAGCCTAGACTCCATGTCCTTCGCTTCCACCTGAGGCATAGGAATATCTGGAACAATAGCTTGCTCTGGATCCCACTGCTCCATGATGTCCTGCATCTCTGATTGATCTGGAACCCCCAAATCCACATCCTCATCCTCCACCTCCACCATATCTACATCCCCCCTAGGATCTCCCCAAGCATCTCCTAGTGCCTCGGCACCCTCCCCACCCATAGTTGCTGCCTCCATGCCTCCCAATGGCCCCTCTCCCCACCATCGTCGTAGTGCCCACTACTGGTCATACTCTGTGGTAGTCCTGACGTCATCCACATTTGGGACGTCGATCGCTACATCTAAATCCTCGCCTAGTGGTGCGATGACTGGTCGGTCCAGAGTCCTCTCGTCCCCCTAGCGTCGATAGACCATGAGCTCACCAGGAAACCCCTAGCACACCCCAAACTATCATTTCACCCAGCTGTACGAGAAGAACACCTGCTCAGTCCCATGCCGCCCAATCATCCACCACTCCCTATGTACCCATCGAAGCCTCTCTCCAGCCTTAGGCCAGGCTAGATAGTCCTGATAGGGACACCAAAACCTCCCCTGGAGTAAGCCTAGCGAAGGCATCGACATAGTGCCCTACGACACCTGCCCACCATCGACTCTGTCCTTGCTCCTCAGACCGTCGCCACAGAGCCGCATACCCGATATCCTTATCCATCATCTCTGCCCACGTCGCCCACAGTAACCCCATAGGTCTCTCCACCACTATGTGCTACCAACCCTAGCTCTGCAACAGATAGCTACAGCTGATCCCCTTCCACCTCTGTAGCGGACCTCATATAGCTCCCCATAGAGCTGCTCCAGTAGCGTCTGTCCCCATCTCATGATCAGACGCTCATGTATAGAACACTCCACCATCCGATAGACCACATCCAATAGGTTCCATGGGAACCTCACACCTGACGATTCAGGTAGCAGCATGTGAGGCCCATAAGCAATGCGTGCCTCACTCCCAACACCCCCCTCTCAAACCACCATCAAACCAGAATCTTGCCAATATGGCAGTCAACCTCTGCCATCTCCACTAGACCATCCACCCCCAACTCCTCCCCATGCCTGAAGCATCGTATCAGCACTACTATTCGTTGATCTCGCAACGTCCTGATCGACAGTCCGTCTATCAAAATCCATAGAAGCCGATAAACATCATCCAAGGTCACTGTCATATCCCCTATTGGGAGATGGAATGTGTTGGTACAAGGATCCCATAGGTTGATTAGGGTCATCAGATAGGCCTGATCCCTGACCACTGGCTCCAGTCGAGTCACCTACTTGAGCCCTAGGGCGTCAAGCCACTCCCAATCAGCCACAGCTAGCACCTCCCGCGCTTCAGTAAAAATAGTCAGCACGTGATATTGGCTCTTCACAACCTGCAAAAGAAAACAAAATCAGAACATTAGAATCATGAAAAACAATATACCGATACAAACAGCATAAACGCAAAACACAATTTAATTTATCAGCCTAGGGTTTTATACTCTCAAAAAAAAAAAAAACTATAATATAAGAAAATAATAAAGAGGGAGTTCATTCACTTGTCTCGCTTCGGCTCTGCCGCTCGATCCAGTTCATTCAATCATGGTGGCAGAAAATTTGGCAGTGCTTCACTTCATAGAATTGACCTCCTCCTCCTTAGAGCTCCAAATCGCCAGAAAAAACAAGTACAAATGAGCCCAAAACCTAGTTTTGGCCTTTAAATAGGCTTTTTGAGCCTGTAATCGTTCCTCCATAGAACGAGTGCTCTGGTTAGTGCTCATTCCACACTGGGACGAATACTACATAGAAATTCATCCCACCCTGGAACGAATTCAGTACACAAATTTCAAAAACAGTAACAAAATGCACAAAAATGCACCAAAAATAGCAATAAACTGTCCAATGAGAGTGCTTTTGCACTTGACATTTTGGACATGCAAAATAGATGTCAGGATCACAAATCCTCACTATCATACTCCTTAAGAAGGCTACCATAGCCGGACCGCTCCATGGGAAGACGGATCTTCGAGAATTTCATCCCCAAAAGGCGTCCCTAAAAGGGTCAAAACCCACCTAAAAATACCAATAGAGTTGTCGAACGAAGGTGCCTTCGCGCCTGACATTATTGGCATCCGAAACAGATGTCAGGGTTATAAATAATCACCATCCTACTCCCTAAGAAGGCCACCATGGCCAGACCGCTCCACGGGAAGACGGATTTTTGATAATTTCAGCTCCAGAACGATGTCGCCAAAAGGGTTAACCACAAAAAATAGGTCTAAATGTCAGAAAAATGCACACAATTCAAAGATAAATCTTTGAAGGCACCCTTACACAAATCATATTGGGTCAAGTGACTCATCGCTTTTCTCATGTCGGTCATTTCCTCATTGATTCGTCGCTTGAGGGGGTAGTCACACTTAGTCACCAATCAACACAAACACACCCAATCAAGGAAATGGCATGCATTCAAAGGATCATTTACAAAGACAATCACTCTCTTGCTTGGGGCAACAAACAAGCAACAATCATAACCTGATCAAATCACTTGGAATTCATGAATCATGAAATCAAGGTTCCCACAGACAAAAGGTTGCACCCTTTGCCTATTCATGACTGATCAATGTCCAAGTTCAAGTAACACCTCACTGAACAAGGTTAACACTTGAATGAAGTTCCTTAGCTCGTCAGAGGCAAGGATTCAAGAATGCATGCCCTTTCCATAATTGGGGCATCAAAATTTGGTTAGGTTACCAAGAAACCCTAATCATTAGTGCTTTGGTTATCTATTTTTTCTCGGTGCTGTGCCTTGCACAACGCATCCCAAAAAGGGGCATCTATAGACACCAAAATAGCACCAATCCGATTATGTGACTGCAAACACTGATCGCATTGGCACACACAGCCCCAAGGGCAGCCCCCATATGTTAAACAGTGGTCCTAACCACTCTCATAGCAGTTTTGGAAGGTCAAAAATCATTTTGGCACCTTCAGGCACTTTGCTCAATATCCATTCCACCCTGGAACGAATTCAAACTAGGATTCGCCCCACCCAGGGACGGATCTCGAGTCGCTCCGAGGGTGGGGTGAATTCTGCCTTGATGGGAAAAAAAGTCAAATCTTGACAAATGGCAGCTCGGATCCACCACTCAATGCTTCCTTCATCGCATGGGAGTATGGGTGAGCGTTTTCGAGCGTTAGAGGCATTTGCAAGGTCAGTCATGAAGTCCCAATTTAGAGAGGAATCTCCTTCCCCCTAGGAAGGCATGATTGCCAAGTGGTGCCTTTGCATGCCCATTTCAAGAGACCTCTAGGTCTATAAATTGGTGAGTTTCCTCACCCCAAGATATACAGAGTAAGAGAAATTTGGAGCAACAAAGTGCTGCCATTTTATTTCCCCATACATCCTTGTGCGGTTTGCGCCTTCTACATCCTTGATCTCTTTTAGAGAGGAGGTCATTGGGTGACTATTGGAAGGTCGAATATTGAGCCCAAAACCTAGAATTTGGCCATAGAATACCACCCAATTCATCGACAACACCTTGTAAGATATTTTTGACCCATCACAAGTGGATTGGTGCCAAAATTAGGCCCTAAACGGTGGGCGGCCCGCCTGTGCGCCCCCACACTACTGCAGGACTAATCGTCCCATTTTAGGAACGATTGGGAATTTGTGGTAGATTTTTCTTTCTATCATTTTCATTTTCTTCATTCTATTCTATGATGCTTAGATAGGTTGTCATTTAAATTTTGTCTCGTTTTGAATAATTTTGACCATATTTCTATCTTTGCTCACTTCTACTAACCTATAGGTAGCATCATCTGATTACTGTTGATGGAGGTCAAATTGGGAAAATCCAACCATCTGGGTCTTCTCAAAATGCCCCCAATTATCTAACCCCAATTTTACAGGTCTTTTGGAGCTCTCTAGGCCAGACATTTGGGACAACACCTTTTCGGCATTTTGTTGCAGGTGAATTCGTCCCTCCCCGAAGCGAATTCAAATCGGTGAGGAATTTCCTGACTTTTCTTTTTGCAGTGTCCTCCTGGTTATTTTTTTATGCCCCTATCAAATTTTCAAAACATTTGGATTCATTTTAGTCTTATTTTAATTCATTTTTCTCATCTATTTATCGCAGGCTTGGGGATTGCATGTTTCATTTTATCCGCAGGTGCTATTGATTATCTCTTGTTTCTTTGAATGCATGACCAAAAAATCGAAGTAGCATTCAAGAATCAACATTCGTAGACACAAGTGGTGGCGATGTTTTGGTCTGCCCATCTTACATGTGGGCACGCGGAAGAAGGAAGTCTATCCATGGATGTAACCAAGAGATGGATTTAACGCTCCTCACCCCTGAAAATGGAGGATGCGAATTGTAACCGAGTTGTGAAATACATCAATAAAAGAGAAGGGTTGTTATTTCATTTGGGTTTCAATTCATGTTTTCTCCATTTCATGCATTTTTAATTCGTAGGATTCAGCATTAAGTTTAGTTTCATTTTTTGCATCGTGCTTGGAGTCTTTCCTTTCTTGTTTTTGTATCCTCATGCTTCCACAATGCATCAATGCTCAGCAAGGGAAAATCATCCTTAGGACTCATTTTGTTTAGATCTCAAAAAATTAGTGCATATTCTGAATCCTCCCGTCGAGCTTCTCGACGAGCACCATGTTGATAGCCATGGTGGATAATGCACACAGATGACAAATTGTGCATCCAATAGCTCTTTGCATCAATCTTTGACCATTAAGGCCACTCGTTAGGTGCATCTTGCATAGTTTTTGCTTAACTAGCTTGAATTTCGAATCAAGCGTTAGATTATGCGTGACTAGTCTGAGTCTAGTCTCGGCATGTCTTTGTATGACCATGCAAAAACCCTCTTCTATTTGAGAAGGGGGCAATGTAGTCGCTGTCTCTTTGGGGTATAGACTTACCCGACTTGATAATTTGTGGATTCATTGGTTCTGAGCTGATGTCTACGTCAGTCGTCTCCTCGACTAACATGTGGGATCTATCCTCCAACTGATGTGGAGTTGGGATCAAGTGGATATCATTTGCAGAGTTTAGATCATCATTAGGAACCTCGGTCCTTCTTCAAGATGGAAGATATCTTCAGTTGGCCTGGGGGTAAGCTAAGCATTTCACCAAAATGCCAGTACTGGATGGGGATGGAGGGGGAATTGACGCGATCCCAGTCTATGGAATCTATGTCTAGACACAATGACTATGTTGGATCGTTCAGATTGTGGATGGGGGTGGTTAATTCAATGGAGATCATGTTGATGAAATGATTTTGGTCTCCATTATCGTAGGTGTGGGTGCTCGGACATCCTAGATGCTCTTTATGCTCCCGGATCCTGCCTAGAGGGATGGGCATGAATGGATCGACCCTATGTGTGGATAGGAAGAAGGGTCTACCCTCGCATTGATGGCACTATAGGGTCCCCGGGTGAAAGGTATGCTTCGTATGACCAAGAAAGTAGTAAATCCAACACTTGGTACCACTACGCTGGGTCTCGTACCACTCATGCCCAAGCCTTATGTTTAATTATTCGAACATGTCGTTAATCTCCAAGGGGTATGGTCACCGCATTTGCTGCATGTGATTAAGATATGCCATCTCAGTTTTATCTTCATAATAACTATTGAAGATCCAAAGGCCTTCGTTGGCTCTAACTGCTTGTGGCATTAAAGACTCACCTTTCTCAAGCAAATTGATCTGGCCCCATTAGGGTTGTTCTGCTCTCTGTGGTGGGGCTTGATTTCCTTGGAGTGGCACCTGCTCGATTGGAGCATCTAAGGGGAACATTGTTAAGAGGTTTTCTTGATAATCATCCATGGGGATACCCGTGAGTGATTGCTATCCGATTCGAAGGGGGTCCCATGGTGCTACCTCATATTTTGATTCATCCTTTGAGGACCCTTCTTGCCATTGTATAGAATCTCCTTGAAAATGAGCTCTCGAGCTCTCTCCTCTCTTGAGTGAAGGGAAGGGATTTCTATGGCCAACAAGGTTGATTGTCATTAATGGGAGATAATCCCTCAACGTATATGTGGTATTAGGGTTGGCATATGGATCTGATGCTAATCCCCCCATGTTGCCTATCCCTAGGCCTTGCATGTTCTCTACCAATATGTCCAAGGGTAAGGGGTGGTTAAACCCTACTCCGACTTGTCATACAACATTTGGTATCTTGGTTGGCAAAGAACACGTATCCCCTGCTCATATTCCCGCCTAACTCCATAACCGTGCCAATTGCATTGGCCAAGGTATCTTAGAGCAAATCGGGTTAGACAAATAATTAACATTTTCAGCAAAAGGCTCTTCATCCTACGTTCTCTTTTCGTGCATGGTGCAACGCCATGATCAAGGCCCCCCATACATAATTTTTTTCTGATTCGATGGGTAGCCTAGGGGACAATAGTGCCAATGGGAAGGCGAGGTCTCCCCATGTCCCTCAAGGACTCTAGTACGTGCGTTGCTACAATATTCTGCATGGATACTCTCCAGCCCGTATTGGCCATTTCATCATTGATTGTTGGCAATTGAGGGAGAGGGAATGGAAGTTCTCCTTGAGTCTACTCCATGTCGAGTGGACTAGGAGCCTCGAATTCCATTCGGCTAGGGATTTCCTCCATAGAGATAGTTGATCCGATGGGTGTCTCTTCCAAAGGTTTGCCTCTTCTAGGGGTTTCTTCCCTTTGTCCTTCTATTTGGTCCCCATATATGGTGTCATTTGTGGAGGACCAGACAATGAAGATGAACCCAACTAGGGTTTTGAAGAACTTGCTAATGGGAATGCCTACAGAATCAAACCCTTTTTAGATGGATTTAACTAGAAATCCAAATGCATCGATGATAGGGTCGATTGTGGCATCGTTGCACGCATACAATACTTGAAGGGTTCTAAATCCACCGGGACTACATGGCACTTCTCCTTCAAATGTATACTTCAAGCATTGGTGAGCTATCGAAGGCACACACTTCATGTCCGTGATCCATGGTCGCCTAGAAAGATGTTGTAGGCCATATCACCCTCCAATATGTGGCACACGCGGGTATGGTCTTTTGTCCCACTGGATTGGTAGGAATATTCTGCCAACGGAAAGCATGAGATTCTGAAAGAAAAAAATACTGAGATTATAATGAAAACAACTAGCTTGATGCATGAAATAATACATATATAATCAAATCAAAAGCGGGAGCATAGCCTTTCTATTAATGTGATTCCAAATAAGTTACAATACGTCTCCTCCTTTAAGGGCTAGGAGAGTTATCATGTTCCATTACAAAAAGTGCATAGTGATCTTCCGCATGCCCACATTCAAACCAGGCTAAAGTGTTGTCGCCGCTTGTGCTTTGATGAATCCTTGCTTCTTCGCTACTTCTCCTACAATCAAAGAAACAATGAAAGCATTAGTAGCACCTCTCCGCACATAGAGAAAGTTTGTTCTTTTGAAATTAATGAAAGATGCATGCAAAAATATTGATTAATCTGCATTACGTGCAGACTCAAAAACATCACCAAAAGGTGCTGCAAAAAACAATCGTTGAATCTCGATCTTCCATCACTGCAAGTTAGTATTTCATTGCATCGTAAAGTATATATTCGATAACTGTCTTTTGAAATATATATTCAACACTATTAGCCACAATATATTCTATATAAAACATAAACTATTTAAACAAAGATAAATTAAACTAAAACTAAGAACGTGTGGGGGTGTCTGGGCAAAGCCGCCCGTTAAAACTTGACTTTGGTGCCAATCCACTAGGGATGGGCCAAAAATCTCAAAAGAATGAGTTGTCGCAAATTGATGGTTTACCGTGGTCAAATGTCTAGTTAAGGTTCGGATTCACCTTTCAATGACCCACCCAATAACCTCCCTTAGCGAAAGAGATTACAGGTGTAGAAGAATGAATCTAAAAGGGATGCAATCGGGTGTTTGGTTTGAAAGACTTCGTCTTAGCTTCAAAATGTCTGTGCACTTGTTTTTTTCTGGGTAGGAAAGTCCGCCATTTTATAGACCCATGGGATCTCTTTGAAGGGGCATGCAGGGGATGCCACATGGCGGCCATGTCCTTCCCAAAATGGAGGGAAACTCCTCCTTGACTTGGGCTTACATGATCGCCCTTGCAATAGTCCGCTAAACCGCCAATGCCCACCTACGTGCGCATCGACAATAACTGACTGTCCTTGACTGCCACTTGTCTAATGTCCACTTTGATGGTTTTAATGTCACCTCTGAATGTTTGAATTCCTCCTCTGATTGATTAAATGTATGCCTTTGATTGGTTTTAATGGCACCTTTGATTGGTTGAATGTCGCCCAGCGTGGATGCCGAGTGTCACGATATCAAGACATCACGATATCGTGACACTTCGGCCTTGGGCACCGGGCAAGTGTGATATCACGACACTTCGGCCAAGTGTTTGTTTTGGGCACCGAGTGTCGTTGATATCGGACGTCACGAATCATGACGTCGCGATATCGCGACGTCGTGATATCATGATACTTCGGCCAAGGCTATGTCTTAGGTGTCCAAGTGTCATGATATCATGACATCGCAATATCGTGACACTTTGGCCAAGGCTTTGCCTTGGGTGTCGAAGTGTCATGATATTGTGATATCGTGATGTCATGATATCATGAAACTTTAGCCAAAGCTTTTTTAGTGTCAAGTGTCGCGATATCGTGACACTGACTAAGGCCTTCTTTGATTAAGGCTTACTTTGGATTAAGGCTTGCTTTGGATTAAGGCTTGCTTTTGCTTAAGGCTTGCTTTGGATTAAGGCTTGCTTTTGCTTAAGGCTTGTTAAAACGACCAACTCTTTCTATTTACTTTTCGACCTTCTAAACTTCTATGTAAGTGGCTAGGACCATTGTTTGAGCCTCCCGAAGGCTGCCCTAAAAGCTTGTGTGTTAATGCAATCAGTGTTTGTAGTCACATAATTGGATTGGTGCTGTTTTAGTGTCTACACCAACTTTCAAGCGTATTGCATCATTGAATGCTTGAGTGTAGGTGGAAGTGTGATGTGAGATGCGGCAAATTCGTGATGATTTAGGGCCGCAGCTTGTGATGATATTACTAGATGAGGCAGCGGTATATCAACACTCTCTTGTATGGGATCCTGTTGACCTATGCGATAACATGTAGGGGTGGATCTCGCCATTAATCGTCACCAATCCCAATTCATATTCTTGAAATGTGATTATTGGCTCGAAGCATCGCTTGAAATTCCCCACAAAGTTGTTGGAAAGAATTTGTCTCGTGGGGCTGCAACTCGATGGCTTTCAATATCTCCATTAGAGGTTCTCGATGGGGTGTAGATCGTTGTATAAGCTCGTATATGGAGAGCCTAGCCGATGTGGTCCTCAAACTCGAGTGAGTTTGGTCTGAAGTGTGGCCACCGGTCTAGGCGGGAGGAGGTTGTGCAAGGTGTTGTTGTGGTTGGGACATTGTTGGCACCTCTCCTACGTTTGTCATGAGAGTATTCTTGGCTGCGATACCTCATGTTTCAGTCACTATACTTATCATCCCTCATACTGCATGGGGCAGTTCCCTGTGACCTCGTTAACTTGTAGGGTCTTTTCCTATGGAGCATGAGCGGTGCAAGCGGTCTTTGGGAAGACCTTCATTTGTTGATTGCTTGGTGCGATGAGATTATCCACCACGAAATGTCTTGTTATCAATCAAGTCTTGCACCAAGACTTTAAATTTCCAATAGGCATTTAGGTCATGTACCTATCGCCTATGGAACCTAGACCACAAGTCCTCTCTATACCCTTAGGCTTGGGTGCATTGGGATCTATATCTCGAATCTCCGACAAGTTGAGTCGGTTTGCCGCTAACAAGCTGCCAAACAAGGAGTCCCTAGACTATGTGTAGGGTGTGTATTGTGACCTAGGGTGATCTTGATTCTCCCGCTCTTGCCTCGATTTTATCTGTCATAGTTGTTGGGAGGCACCCTTGATAATTGGCCTTTTGAGGCTAAGTTGCTTGCAAAGCTTAAGGATCGTTGATTAAACTTGGTTAATCGCAATGGGTTTTTGTTGTGTGGTCCCGATTTTAGTGTTTTTAGTCCACTTTTTTTTCTTAGGTTTGACTATCTCGCCATCCTATATTTTGATCTTTTCAATAATCTCGGCTTACGCCGAGCTTCTCCTAAGGTGGCATATTTCTATAGCTACAATAGCATAGAGATCGACCCCAAACAACTTTTGAGAACATCTTAGTGAGGTCGACATAGGAGGAGGTAGGGCAGCAAAGCAAAGTCCTACCATTGATTCTCGTAGGCCGCCATGGTCTCTTCCTCATACCGCCCGAGGCTGGCTAATACTTGGTGATTCCTTCTTATTGGTATTGAAGGCAAAGCATTCGAGGAACGCATCCACTAACCGATCTAAGTTTTTGATGTCGTGCTTTGGTAATTGGGTAAACTAGTCCAAGGTAGGGCCTCGAGAATGTGGTTATGAATGTTCTTAATAACAAAGCATCATTGTCCTAAATGCCAAAGCATTGGCTCGGGAATCTCGCCACATGCTCTTGGGCATCTTCCTCACCTCTAAAGGTTTCCAAGCCCAAGGCGACTTAAAGTGCTCGGGGTAAAGGAGGTGCTGGCACCGATGGATGCATAGGATGACCGTGTAGTTGGCATAAAGTGGGCTTTTGGGGCCCCCAAAATTTTTGATTTCCATAGACTCCGTTAGCTCTAGAGGTGTTTTATATGCATCCGAGGATTTAATTTCCTCCTCTTGGTTTGCTCCCATTGTGGGTTGTGGGAGACTTGAGGGCCTCCGAAGGGGTGGTTAGATGGCAACTCCTCTGCCTAGGTAGGGCATTTTGGGCTGCTCATATTCTTTCTCATACTCCTTGTAAGCTTCCTGAGGAGTCTCTAGGAGAGACCTATGACCCAGGATGGATCCTCATGGAGGATACCCATCGTTGTTTTGGGGAGTGGCCTCCTGTTCAGGTCTAGGATGTCTCGGAGGCAGCGCTTGGTAAGGTCACGGGGACCTATCTCACACCAAGGGATTGCGCCTCTCATATGGTTCTGCTCTTTGGCTGCATGGGGTTGGAACCCTCTCGTGCACAGGTTATGTAACAACTCATCTATTTTGCGTCTCATGCACTCTTTGCTAAGGCAATATAAATGCTCTAGCAGTTGTTGGTCTTGCTCAAGTCGCGGATATGCGCTGCAGGTGGCATGTCTGACGAGCGCCGTGTCGATTTGTTCCACCATCTTGAGCCTAGGAGGCCCGGATGCCTCTCCTATGCACTTACCTCACCATGATGATCCGAGATCTCAACAGGTCGCGTTCCTCTAGCCTCAAAAGAAGTGGGGATCATGGTATCTAGCGGTGCGAGGCGCATGGCCCCGCTCCGTATATTGCTCTTGAGGAATGTAATCATCTTCCTCGTGTTCCCTTTCAATGTGAAAGGGGCGAGCGAGTTAGCTCACCCGATTTGAAGAGCATTGCACTCTAGATTTTGTCTATTGGTTCCTAACAATGATGGGGGTAAAAGGAGGGATGCCATAATCATGTGGCCTCTCCTCATGGACACTATGTCGCTCTAGCCCTCATTGCATACTGGCCACCATATCAAGCTTCTAAGGGAGCCTTCTTATCTATGTTGAGTGCCACATGTAAGGAATCCTCCCGAAAGGGGCTACGATGAATGGGTGTGTCCTCAAAGGGGTTCCTCTATAGTCCCATTCTAAATGGGACGATGTAAACTCTCTCATGGAACGGACCACCGGCGCGTATGGCCAAGTCCTTGAGGGATGCTGTAGCGGAGGCGACTTTGTGCCCCCTTGCTACCTCTTACTAGCGTCTACCCGTGATTGGGCTTGTCTACGAGGGGAAACCATGGTGGTAACTCTCTAAACATAAAAGATCACACACACACACACAAAACAATGATTATCTTGTTTAAGATGACGTGTGTCCTAGACACAGTTTAGTGTGTTTTGATTTTTGTTTTGTTTTTGGTTTTTTGAAGAATTTCAAGAACATTTAAATGCAAAATGATGGCTCTTATGACTCCCAATAAATGGTCGCCTTCGATATACCATTGTCAAGACGTGCTACCAACCTCTCTATATACCCGCCCTTACGTGGGGAAACTATGAAGTACGTAAGACGAGATGGTACATGGAACGCGTGCGCACGGAGAGGGGAATACCCTATTTACAGCACCTACCATAGAAGGCTGTCACTCATGCCACTTTAAGGTCACCTAGATACACTCGGTAAGCTTTAGTAGGGATTTACATCTATGTTTGATTTGTGATCGGGGTAATGGATGCAAAAATCAAGCCAAGGTGTTGATGAAATCCACCGTTGGTCTGGATCAAGGGTTGGGGTTTTTCGACCAGCGCATTGGTTTTTAATTTGCCCATGGTGTGTGGGGTTCTTTATTTTGCAAGGAAACAAATCAATGACAAAAGAAACTTTCCCTAAGCAAACAGAAATAATCCAAAAATAGAAACACAAAAACAGCAAATGGCCAGGAGAAAGTCTGAGATCACCACACTCTTCTCTACCGGACCTTCACAGTCAAGGTCTCTATACTGAAAATGTGCAAAGAGCTATTTGTCACCAGGTGGGATGAATAACGAACTGAATTTGTCCTGAGGTGAGGGCATTCGTGTTCGTCACTGGATTAGAGTAGTTACGATTACGCATGTTATGCATGGTTGGAGACAAGCAGGCGGTCCCGCATTCTCAAAAAAAAGAGATACCTGCAAGCAAGGCAAATTTTTATCAGATTTTTGATCCAAAAGAAGTAGAGAGACGAATGCATACACTTTGAAAGCACGAGGATACGAAAACAAAAAAATAAAAAACTCCAAGCATGATGCAAAAACAGAATTAAACTCAATGCTAAATCCTACGAATTAAAATTGCATGAAATGGAGAAAGCATGAATTGAAACCCAAATGAAATAACAGACCTTCTCTTTTATTGATGTATTTCACAGTTTGGTTACAATTCACATCCTCCTTTTCCAAGGCGAGGGCGTTAAATTCATATCTTGGTTACATCCATGGATCGCAGCCTTCCTTCTTTTGCGTGCCACATATAATATGGGTGGACAAAAATGTCCCCATCACTTGTGTCTATGAATTTTGATTCTTGGATTCTCCTTTGATGTTCTAGTCCTGCATTCAAAGAAACAAAAGATAATCAATAGCACCTTTCGGACCAAACAAAGCATTACCAATCCACAAGCCTACGATAAATGAATGAAAAATGAATTAAACTATGACTAAAATGAATCCAAATGCTCCTAAAAATTTTATGGGGGTATCAAGACATCACCGGAGGGAGCCTTTGCCAAAATAATGATCGGAAATTCCTCACGATTTGGATCGCTCTATGGAGGACAGTTCTGCCAACAAAATGCCGAAAATTTTCTACCCAAAATGTCCTTTCTAGGAAGATCCAAAGAATGTAGGTTTGGTATTAGCTAATTGGGGCAATTTTGGAGAACCAGAGATGGTCAGATTTTCCCAATTTGACCTTGCGTCAATGGTAATCGGTGATGCTTCTGCAAGTTAGTAAGAGTGAACGAATATAGAAACATGATCAAAATTGTTCAAAATGAGATGAGATTTAAATGACAACCTATCTAAGCATCATAGAATTGAATCCAAAAGTAAATGATAGAAAGAAAAATCTACTACATATTTCAATCGCTCCCTTCCCGGGAGCGATTAGGCTGCGGTAGTGCGGGGGCGCCCGGAGTGGGCCACCCACCGTTGAGGCCTGATTTCAACACCAATCCACTTGGGATGGGTCCAAAATCTCTTAAAAGGGGTTGTCAAAAAATTGGGTGGTATCTGTGGTCAAATTTTGGGTTTTTGGGCTCAATATTAGTCCTTCCAATAGTCACCCTATGACCTCCTCTCTAAAGAGATCAAGGATGTGAAGGAGCAAAAATCGCACAAGGATGTAGAAATAAAATGGTAACCCTTGATTTGCTCAAAATTACTCTTACTCCCCTCTCTTGGGGTGGAAAACCCCACCAATTTATATCGACTGGAGGTCTCTTGGGATGAGCATGTAGGGGCGCCCTTGGCGGCCATGCCCTTCCGGGGGGGAGAAGATTCCTCCCGATTGGGG
>JAQPPZ010011031.1:0-33637 GCA_028583015.1 Wollemia nobilis
TATTTCTTAGAGCAGGGCACCATCATTAGAGTATATGGCTTCTTCAAATTCCCATACTTGCTACCATACTATCTTATTGACTGGGTGTTTGGTTTGGAGTATTGTAGACAAGTGTATATGGTAGAGAAAACCCTGGGCCAGGGAAATAAGAAAGCACAATTGTTCAAGATGTTGGTTAAGGTGAAGCATATAATTATATCCAAGAGGGAGCTATAGAAATATCAAGACCTAGAATCCAAGCTCTCCGTACTGAAATTGATTATAGTGCCACATATGTGGAATTATGATCTTGAAGGCATCATGGTTGAAAAGCTAAAGCAAAACACTAAAGTTCTCAGATTCAGGAACTTATAATGGCCAAAAATTGAGGAGTTCAGGAATCTTCCAGAAGACAAAGTGGCATCGATTAATTATTTGGAGATGCAATACAAACTAGAATGGATAAAGTGTTATACATATGAGCGAGTGTATGACCTAGAAAGAAATGAAGACCAATTGTTGGATCTAGCACTTGTTGATAAAATTATGGGGGATAAGTTTTGGGAAGAGCATAGGGTTGAGCAATTGTGGATAATGTGTTGCGAGCACAACTTGATTAAGAAATCCAATCCCGATAGCACGAATAGACTGTTCAACAAAAATTTTGATAGGGACTACAACAAGTGGATGAGCAAATAAGAGAAGGAACTATTCCCTAAAATTTTTCAAAATATGAATGGTTGAATACATAACATATGAAGGAGAACAAGAATTTGAATCAGAGTTTGTGCAACAAATGGTAGCAACTCAAGCCTTAGAAGACAAAGAAGCGAAAGAGGAGTCATTACCCCAAAATCTACCCAAAATACATGTCAAAGATGAAGACCTAAAAGGAGAACCCTAAAGCCAAGTCAAAGCTAGTCTAAGAAGCTAAAACATCATTCAAGTTCACAGGCCTCTAAGAAGACCACCAAAAAAATTGAGATTGGAGGAATAAAAAGAGAGGTAAATCAAAAAGAGGTAATAGTTGCAAGAGGAGATAAAGACATGTGAAGCAACGAAGGTAGAGGAACAATAAGTAGAGGCCAAACAACCAAAATCAAACATAGTTGGATTCCTACAAAAGGAGCTGGAGCGGGAACCGTAAGACACAGGTACGTTTCTTGAACCTCATGGTCATGCAAGTCCCCTCTCTATAGAAATTCTAGGATCATCACCTCCTAAAGTCTAACCATTCTCAAAAATGATCCTTGCAATTACAGATATTAAGAAAGAGCAATATGTATTCCCCTTTGATCAACATCTTATCTCCCAGACATCTCTTGCACCATCCATCACCTCATCATTCCTTGAATCCACTTTATTCCCACAAGATTTTTCTATTCATGAGTCTCCCACACGTCCTATCTTTCACCCCTCATCCTGAATCATAGAAGGAGCAAGCCACACAAGATATCCCCCCAGTCAAATTTGTGACACCGTACCCCTTCACTCCAATACCGACCTTCTTGACTATCCATGTCCTACTTGTTTTTGCTCAAGGACCACTTTCATCCATATTTACTACTATTTAGTTGGCAGAAGAAAATCAGTAAAGGTGGAGAGAGGAAGATGAATGATACCAACAATTGTAAGGTAGAGAAGAGGATGCCACTATCATGGGCTTCAATACACTTGATCCCCTTGAGTACAAGATAATAAAATTGATAGCTAAACCAAAAGTGAAGAATCCCATCTCTCAGATAAGGCCAGAGGAATGGAGTACAAATGAATACAAAAGAAGTATCTCTATAATATTAAAATTAGATATTGTTTGAGCCATCCACACGAAGATAGACACATTACTATTGTAAACTAAAGTGGAAGAAAAGGAGCTAGCAACTACTAAAAATAAAGCAGACACTCTCGAGGCCAAACTTGTTGAAGAGAAATTGAAGAAAAAAACCTTAAAAATGATATTCTTGATTTAAAGGCTTCCCTTGATAAAACCCCTTCTAAAAAGGAGTTACAATTGAAATATGAGCAAGTTAACTAGCTAAAGGCTGAGCTATAGAATCTACAAAAAGAAAGGAAGCAGTAGAACACAGTTATCCGTGAGCTAAAGGATAAGTAGGAGGAGCAAGAAAAAGCCTTTCTCATGGTAAGGAAGGAGTTAGAATAGGAAAAGGCCAAGCCACTCATCTCAATGGTTACTAGATATTGTTTAAAGAAAATTTGGGTCTACAACTAGGGAAAGATAAAAGAAACATGCATGGTATTCTTTTCTTCTTTCTATGAGAAGCTAAAAAGAATTGGCATTGTCTCTACAAAAGACAAAAGGGAAATTACAAGGGTAGATCACATCCTAACAGGAAAATTTTAGGAAGCACGGAAGTTTAGAAAAATTATTAGATATCATGATAAGTTCCCAGATATGAAAAACAATCTAATAAGGATATCGAAGATTGGACGTTATTGGTCCACCAAATTTATCGAATGACTGATCTCATGGACATGATACGAGAAGAGCTGGCCATCGTAAGGAAGGAAGTTGCAGAAATGAATGATTGCAAGTAGCCTCAAGGATCAAGGTACACCAAGATTTTGAAATAAAGATGGTATCTTTTTAAAAATAGATTTTCTCAATCAATTGTTTGAAGAATGCATCCATGATTAAAGTGAGATTAATTCAAACCCAAAACCAGTGGATGTAAACAAATCTTATAAAAGGTCGAATGTTTTGCTGAAAAGTACAATGATCCTCCCTATGATCACATCCATAGATTAAGGACAGTTGCCTCTAAACTCGAAGGAATCCTAGACCCTCCCGTGGAGATGTGGAATAATATGTTTCAACAACTTCAGATCATCATTCCTTCCAATATCGTTTCACATCAAGGAGAATTGTCCAAAGTAGCTTCTCAAACGAAACCCCAACAAGAGGAAGGAGCACAAGAGTGCTTATCGCCCAGTAAATAATTAAATTAGAAGTCACTCATCCTGTATCATATTGTTTGTATAGATATAGTCTATAGTACTTTCAAAATTAATCTCTAAAGCTCAATGGAATGGTGACATGCGCATCACCGCTATGAAGGGAGCAGTAAGGGAG
This sequence comes from Wollemia nobilis, assembly GCA_028583015.1. NCBI lineage: Eukaryota > Viridiplantae > Streptophyta > Pinopsida > Araucariales > Araucariaceae > Wollemia > Wollemia nobilis. Next base: position 3,071 of record JAQPPZ010011031.1, read on the forward strand.
TAGTAAGGATAGGTGACATCAAATCCACATTACAGAATATCTCAGTTGCAAGCAGCATTGATTTGGGTCCTCCACCTTTTACGAGATAGAAGGCGCTTAGGAGATGCCAAGAATGTGGGTGCTTTTGGATCACTACCAACATGCACTTTGGCAAGAAAGTGCTGAAAATAAGTACATTGAATAAAATGAAAGAATTATGCATTTAATGCAAATTTAGCTAAGTTTAAAGGTGACCGAAGATTTTGCACCCGAATAAGGCTCGACACAACCTTGGATATCCGACCCGATCAGGGAATGTGAATCCGCTAAGTCTAAAGATGACTGAGGATTTTACACCTGGTCAAAGCCTGGATTGGTCTCGAAGACCTGGTGGTGAGTAGAAATTATGTTTAGAAAATAATCATTTCTCTTACATAAATTATCAATCCGGTAAGTTCATAAACTTACGAGTGTCATGCACAGTATATGCTTGTAGTGTTGGGGAATAAATCCTTTTGTACCTATTTAATTTGGTGGAGAATGTTTGTGCATTTTGATTTCAACCAAACCAAATAAAAAAAAGTGCAAAAAATTAAAATGCTAGAAATAAAAATACTAAAAATAAAAGTACCAAAAATTAAATGTGCAAGAAAATGAAACACACAACTAAATTAAAATAAAGCAGGAAATAAATAAGTAAATCTAATCTACTAAAAACAAATAACAAAAATAAAATAGGATAGGACTACTGCAAGGAGTGGGCCCAGGCTCCCGTAGATAGTCCATCTGCCCGTCTAATAACATAATAGTTTCTTTAAGAAAATAAGAGTATTTGCACTCTTAAGAAATTATAGAGAAAATAAAATAAAATAACTTTTTGTGTAATTGATCATTGATTTCATTCATCTGGCCTACATCCTTATATAAAGCACAACCAAATCTCATTACAATAACATATCAGTCTATTTTTAATCACATAACGTGATTTGTTACAGTCGGTTCATACACAGGTATTATTCTCCTATTGAAAGCATGTCCGTTCACCAGAAGGATAAATATAAGAATCCTTAGGTGTACGTAACAAACAAATCCTAAAATAATGCATCCTAAAAATAATACTTTTAAAAACCTTACAAAGTCAATCGGCCAATCGATCAATAATAAAAGTGCTTTATTCTATTTTAATGATAATGCATGATTAGAATATTTCTCCTTTGTCTTCACGTGCAACTACCTCCTTAGCCCATTGGTCAACCGATCAATGTTGACTTGGTGCATCTTCTCAATGGGAGCAAGGTGGGAGCAAGGCGCCTCCAATGTATGGGAGCAAGGTGCCTACCTCCGGATCAAGGCACCATCGGGAGCAAGGCACCTTCCTCTAGATCAAGGTGCCTGGGATCAAGGCACCTTCCTCTGGATATTCTAGACATGATGCATGATTAGAATATTTCTGCTTTGTCTCACGTGCAACAACCTTCTTAGAAAATTGGTCAACTGGTCAATGTTGACTTGGTCAACCATAAGCATTTTCTCAACAAAAGTTAGGCAAGAGCAAGGTGCCTACTTCCAGATCAAGGCGCATTCTTTCGCATCAAGGCACCTTCTCCCACATCAAGGTGCCTTCTTCCACATCAAGACAACATCTTCCTCATAAAGGTGCCATCAAGGTGCCTTCTTCCACATCAAGGCACCATCAAGGTGCCTTCTTCCTCATCAAGGTGCCATCAAGGCACCTTCTTCCACATCAAGGCACATCAAGGCGCCTTCCCGTTGACTTGGTCAGATCAAGGTGCCTTCCTGCACATCAAGGCACCTCAAAATGTATGGGATCAAGGTGCCTTCTTGCACATCAAGGTGCCTCAAAATGTATGGGATCAAGGTGCCTTCTTGCACATCAAGGCACCTCCAAATGTATGGGATCAAGGGACCCCCATCACAATGCCAGGTCCAAGTGGGATGTAGACTAGAAAACACCAGATTAGTAGCAAAACCTGTATTTATACATATTTTCCACTAAAAACACCAGTCAAGCATAATATTGCATTTTCTATCAATTATATGCATAAGTTATATAAAAATACATCTCAAATGCTAATTAAACCAATAATGATGCCCCTTAAAAGTGTATATAAAATGAGCATTTTTGGTGCTCATCATCCCCCCATTCCTAAATATTTTCATGTCCTCATGACAACAGCCCCTCGAGATTTTTTTTAGCTACCTTTAGCATCTCTATTTTTCTTCCATTGAGCACTGCTGCACTAGCAGAAGTCAGAAACACATCATGACCGACCATCATACTACGGGTAAATAGTTGTTCAAACACCAAGACCAAATCACCACTGCACTGATTCTAATAAATGTTGCCATGTATTTGCCCATTCGAGCCTTCGTGCAGCTATCGAAGGGCCACATGTTCCAATTTTGCACAGTGATCAAATTTGGTGAGACCAAATTTTAAGATGAGTGTGGTCATCTGCCGCTACTTTTGCCCACATCTAAAACATGTTTGACCCATCTCTAGAACCTCCTTTGTGGTATAGAGTAGCATCATCTACATGTCTTCGCACAAGCTGTCTACCATTATCATGATGCAACAATGAAACAATGCCAAATGCCATAGTTTTTTTTAATTATTCCTAGGGTAATGAATTTTTTTCATATCCAAGGCATGTCATGTGGCTGAACTCTAATGGGATATTTTGACAAAGAGAATTTATGGGGGCATCTACTGGTATTAGCATAGAAATGATTTTTAAAATAATTGTACACATAATTAATGGAAAACTCAATCCATACCTGGGTGAATTTCATAGAACCTGATGTGTATGATGTTGATGGTGTGAAATGTCTTCATGCTACCTATAATCATGGTGTACTATAAAATGAGATTGTTGGTGCATCTTGGAGTAATAATAATTTTTCATCATATATTCTGCCATGGAAGGAAGCATGACCAGAACAGATTTTGGCTCACCATTTTTTTTTAATTATTCCTAGGATAGTGAATTTTTTTCATATCCGAGGCATGTCATGTGGCTGAAATCTAAAGGGAGATTTTGAAAAAGAGAATTTATGGGAGCATCTACTGATATTAGAATAGAAATGATTTTTAAAATAATTGTACACATAATTAATGGAAAACTCAGTCCATACCTGGGTGAATTTCGCAAAACCTGATGTGTATGATGTTGATGGTGTGAAATGTCTTCATGCTACATGTAATCATGGTGTACTAGAAAATGAGATTGTTGGTGCATCTTGGAGTAATAATATTTTTTTCATCATATGTTCTGCCATGGAAGGGAGCATGACCAGAACAGATCTTGGCTCATCAATTTTTTTTTATCATCTGCATCAGAGAACAGAAATTCAACTACAAAAATTTGAGTTGGTGATTTTGAAATTAGGTGGCCAAGTTGGAGGATTATCAATGATCCATCCTAGGAATTTGGTTGAATGTGTTGTGTACTGGAACGTCTTCTCCACCAAATTGTTTGTGAGAATAATAAACTCTTTTTACTATGACAACAAACTTCTCCATGATTTCATATCCCCACCATCTCTTTGCAAAGGTGGCGTTCTCCTCCACCGTAGTGAAATTTTATCTCTTCTTGATAATTTATTTTCCCATATATTCTAATAGAAATGCAATGCTGCCATAAAAAAATTGTAATGTTGGCATTGTGCATTAAAAGTGGAGGCCATGTAGGCCATAGTTGATGTCTTTGAAGGGTCCAACCAGGTAATTTCTCAACCTGGTATGCAAAAATTGTGTCCCACATACCACTATTAGAGGATTTATGACAACCAACACCTCTAAACTTTGAAACACCAAGCTCATCATCAACAACACATATAGAAATATTTTACTCCTGCTTTGTCGTATCTCAAGAGCATTGAGCTCTCCAAATGCATTGTAGGGATAGACAAAATTAACCTTTGTGCATCATTATTTTATCACTATGTTCTCCTAAACATGTCACCTTCTTCAATTGATCAAATTTTATATAGTCCTAATACACATGTTCCCAAATCAAAATGATCTCCAATTCTAAATTATTTCCTTCGTAGGCAGAATTAAAGCAACAAGAATCAAACCAATTACATTTTACTATTGCAGACCATATATGTTGTGCCAAAAATATTTAGTCTACGTGTTTCTTCATCAACATGATTCTTGGTCAAATTCAATGAGAAATTTTGTACAAATCAAAATGAAATCTAGATCCCATCTTCACTGTGATCCTCTGGTTTGTTTCTTGAAGTGAGGATAAACAAATCTATCCATCATCATCTACGACATGTGTCGGGTGTTCAGGTGTGATGTCTTCACAAGACACATTGTTGAGACTATGTGCTGCTATTTTTGGCCACTATGAGCCCCATTCATATGGTTGATCATGCTTAGGCACCATGTGGCCTACTTGTAGATATTTGACATCTGATTACTCTAGGATCCTCCCCTACTTTATTTGGCTACCGGTTGGAGATTTCTCATTTCCCTTCTGGACCAAGTTGGTCCTAGGGAAAGAGGATACTCTCTTCCAACAAATAGCAAAAAATAAAGCTCTATTTTTTATTTGTACTTTAACTTGGAGCCTTTTTAGTAGAATATTTTTGTTTGTAGGAGATTCAAGTTCACCCATATCCTCCCCCACTTAAGTTGGTGATGTCCATCATAGCTAGTAACATGTCCCTCTATGCAACAAGTCTATAGCCCTCTGAACATTAGGTCCCACACTGAACAACAGGCACCCCCATCCTAGGGAGAAGAAGTTTGAGCACTTCTAGGTATAAAGTGGGTCTGCAACTCTCTTCTCAAGGAAGGCCTACAACTTCTTTTTAGCACTTCCACAAGGCTTCTTCTCTTTCCTAGCTATTAGACTCTCCACCAGGCTATTTTTTTTGACTTCTCACAGAAGTTAAGCGTCTCTATCGATGAGCATCAAGGCACCCAAAAATACATGAGATCGGGATGCCTTCTTGAGAATAAAGGTTCCCAAAAACCCATGATATCAAGGCACTTTCTTATGCATCAATATATCTTCTTACTATTGAAAATTCAGTAGTCATTGACGTGTCTGTAGTGTTGTTGCAGAGTTGATCAGACCCTCTAGTTTTTTCTCTTTTGTGTTGCATCAGTGTCTGCTTTGTCTAAACATAGAGGTGGGTATCTTTCCTTTGTAGGAAATTAACACCCACGACCATGCCTAGATGGGGACTATCTCCTCCGAATAGAAATAGTCAAATTTCTACCTCTAAAAAGAACATGTAGGTTCATGTATGTTGTGTCGGTTAGGCCTTGTCTCCCAAGATACCTATTTCATGCATTCAAGCCATTTCACCTGCAAAAGCAAATAAGAAAAACTAAAATGTAGTTTAGTGCAATTTGTACCTATTAGGCCCTAGCTCTCAGGATACTTATAGCTTGCATGTGGGCACTTTACCTACAAAACAAACAAGAAAAACTAGAAAGTAGTAAAATGCAGTTCAATGCAATTCGTATCTGTTAGGCCTGGCTCTCAAGATACCTACAACTTATTGCAGGCAATGTCCCTGCAAAATCAAAAACACACGAAAGTAGGAAAATAGGAATCATGATAGTCATGCCTGATAGGCCTGGTTTCCCAAGGTGCCTATAGTTGCATTCAGTTCATGATTTCTTGCAAAGAAAAAAAGAAATTTTATGTTAAGCAAGACAAACTCCATGCTTCTTCTTCTTTTTTTTTGGGAAATAACTCCCAACCATTGGGAGGATTCACAAAGTTTTTTTATATCCTCCTTTTTTCACAATGAATGTGTGAATATTCATCAAAATTATTGGTATGATATGGATCTCCCCCATGATGATGTCTGATCTAGTCCCACAAATGTGAGGCGGTTGTAAATGGAGCCCATCGATTATTACTTGAACATTATCTTGGCACTCTACTCCACTCTTGGTGTAGCATCTTTGACTCTGTTTACCATTTACTCAAGCTATAACAATCACACACTTTATAGCAAAACTTTCCCAAGTTCCAAAACCACCTTGGGCTGGAACCCTTTCGCTTGATCAGGGTTGCTTATCCTGCCTTAAGGTGCCTATGTTGCCAAGAAAAAACTCTTCTTGCTTTCACTCGTTTGGACTGGATACTACACGATCAAGGTGCACAAGATGGTTTGTATAGTGCTATTACAAACTCCATGTATAAATCTCACTTTATGAAATCTTCACAAACAACTCCTTATTTGTCTACATCACACTTCATGTTGTCCTACAAAATATAAAAGAAAAATCTAAACTAAAGGCATTAAAATAAAATTCTAACTATTTTTTTTTATTTTGTGAACACTGTGGATAGCGTTCATTGTGTTGTTGGTGGTAATAGTGAAGGTGGGGTCTCCCCCATACCTACAATTGAACTAGTCTCTCAAAATCATCTCTTTCTTTATCAACTAGTTGGATATGCTGTAGCATGAGAAGAGCATTTTCCTCCATGGCCTCAAAACCAAACTCTTTCAACTTATTGGAAAAATGTGCAAGCTGGAAAATGACTATCTACGGGCTAGCAACTAGAAGAAAACATGGCATAGCAGTATTTTAAAAAAACATGTGCTAGTTTCTGATTCACTAGGTCACCTTAAGCGCAAGTGAAGAGCATACTCCATAACAAGATGTTCTTTTTAAATTCTACTCTATCATTTTTCCTGCTACTAATGTCATCATTAAAAATTTACCAATATGTTGAGAATTGTTAAGCCTACAATTTTTTATCGTTAAAACTAGGCTTCTTGAGGCATAATTTCTTGAATGGTTTCTATGTAAAAACACATCCCTAAATATTTTTAACTATATCAAAACTGGGTTGTGCCATTTTTTTGATTTCTCGAAACCATTCAGAATATGATGGAAATCCTTCTTGCCTAATTTTCTAATTTTTTTTCAACAACACAAATTATTCCTTATTTCTACACTTAATATGGTACATCGGATTCATTCCCATATTTACCTGAGAAGCTGGTAAATTTAAATCGTTGCCTATAGGATTTGGCTCTGGTTGTACCGATAACTATTTTGGCCCTGTAAAAAGGCCCTTGGTGGACTCATGCTTCTCAGGTAGAAGATCTATAGGTAATTTTAAATGGACTTTTTAACTGACCTATAAATCATAACACTACAATTTTGACACTCCTCGACAACGATGCCAAAATGGTGAGCAGAAATTATGTTTAGAAAACAATCATTTCTCTTCCATAAATTATCAATCCGGTAAGTTTGTAAACTTATGAGTGTCATGCACAGTATATGCCTGTAGTGTGGGGGAATGAATCCTTTTGTACCTATTTAATTTGGTGGGGAATGTTTGTGCATTTTGATTTCAACCAAACCAAATAAAACAAAGTGCAAAAAATTAAAATGCTGGAAATAAAAATACTAAAAATAAAAGTACAAGAAATTAAATGTGCAAGAAAATGAAACACATAGCTAAATTAAAATAAAGCAGGAAATAAAGCAGTAAATCTAATCTAATAAAAACAAATAACAAAAATAAAATAGGGGAGGACTACTACAAGGAGTGGGCCCAGGCTCCTACAGATAGTCTGTCCACCCATCTAATCACATAATAGTTGCTTTAAGAAAATAAGAGTATTTGCACTCTTAAGAAATTATACAGAAAATGAAATAAAATAACTTTCTATGTAATTGATCATTTATTTCATTCATCTGGCCTACATCCTTATATAAAGCGCAACCAGATCTCGTTACAATAACATATCAATCTATTTTTAATCACATAACGTGATTTGTTATCGTCGGTTCATACACAGGTATTATTCTCCTATTGAAAGCATGTATGTTCACCAGAAGGATAAATATAAGAATCCTTAGGTGTATGTAACAAACAAATCCTAAAATAATGCATCCTAAAAATAATGCTTTTAAAAACCTTACAAAGTCAACCGGCCAATCGATCAATATAAAAGTGCTTTATTCTATTTTAATGATAATGCATGATTAGAATATTTCTCCTTTGTCTTCACGTGCAACTACCTCCTTAGCCCATTGGTCAACCGGTCAATGTTGACTTGGTGCATCTTCTCAATGGGAGCAAGGTGGGAGCAAGGCACCTCCAATGTATGGGAGCAAGGCACCGTAGGGAGCAAGGTGCCTTCCTTCGGATCAAGGCACCTGGGATCAAGGTGCCTTCCTATGGATATTCTAGACATGATGCACAATTAGAATATTTCTGCTTTGTCTCATGTTCAACAACCTTCTTAGCAAATTGGTCAACTGGTCAATGTTGACTTGGTCAACCATAAGCATTTTCTCAACAAAAGTTAGGCAAGAGCAAGGTGCCTACTTCCATATCAAGGTGCCTTCTTCCACATCAAGGCGCCTTCTTCCACATCAAGGTGTCTTCTCCCACATCAATATGCCTTCTTCCTCATCAAGGCACCTTCTTCCACATCAAGGCGCCATCAAGGCACATTCTTCCTCATCAAGGTGCCATCAAGGCACCTTCTTCCACATCAAGGCACCATCAAGGCGCATCAAGGCGCCTTCCTATTGATTTGGTCAGATCAAGGTGCCTTCTTGCACATCAAGGCACCTCAAAATGTATGGGATCAAGGTGCCTTCTTGCACATCAAGGTGCCTCCAAATGTATGGGATCAAGGCGCCCCCATCACAATGCTAGGTCCAAGTGGGATGTAGATTGGAAAACACCATATTAGTAGCAAAACCTACATTTATACATATTTTCCACTAAAAACACCAGTCAAGCATAATACTGCATTTTCTATCAATTATATGCATAAGTTATATAAAAATACATCTCAAATGCTAATTAAACCAATAATGATACCCCTTAAAATTGTATATAAAATGAGCATTTCTGGTGCTCATCACTTGAACCGATTAAAAATTTCAAGTTTGCAAAGTCTAGGGTAGGCCAAAAGTTTTATCCTCCACTAGGGCCTAGGAAGATACCAGATATTCGGTAAGACTAAGAAGCTTGTAGCGGCTGAAATAATTGCACTTTATGGAAGCTTAGAGAAGTCCTGGATGTCCAACCTATCCAGGGGAGACCAGAGTTTTTACACCTAGTTGGATCCTGTGTGGTCTAAAAGTTTTGACGTATACATACGAGGAAATGACCAAGTCTCAAAAGTACCGAAGGAATCATGCCTAACAAGATACCAAATATCCAACCTACTGAGGAAAGTTACCACCAGAATAATTGCACCTAGAAGGATGGCTAACTACCCACCCTGAGATTGGAGGTCAACAAACATAGAATCTAGAGGATGTCAAAAGAGTTTTTCCCAATCAAAGCCCGAATGGACACCAATTCCTTGGATTTTTTTTGAGATCCTATTTGAAGGTTCGAAATATTTTACTTGGTCAATTCCCGGATGGGTACCCGATCTTCGACCTAAACCAGAGGTTGCTGAACAATGAGAGAAACAAGTGTTGACATCAATGAACCCCCTCTACTTGGTTGAAGTCCTACAATATGTTGAATATATGATATCATGACTTTACAATACATAAGCTTGGTAGCTAGCCCAATCAAATTTAGTGCTATACCACTTGCATGAGGATTACCACCATATTAGGACATCTGGAGGTTAAGATCTTCTATCAAAATAATTTCCATAGGATGGTTATCCTCATAATATCATACAAGTGACAGGGTAGTTCAACTAGAAATGATCAGTAAAAAGCAACAAACCAGATGCAAAAAATAGGCTCAACACTACCTAGAATATCACATATTACGACTAAGGTAGCATGCCACGATGAGAAAATCAAGGTGGCCATACCTCCTAATGGTTCAATCAGATGGACTCCCCTTTGATAAAACAACATTATGTTTGTAGAATAATGATGTCTTTTGATAATTATACGATTGTTAAATATTTATATATACAAGAATATAGAATGAATACTAGTCAGATCTTAGGTGTTTACAATTCATATGTAAGGACAAACATTGCACCTTAATGCAAACAGACTATTGTTTGGCCTATGGTTTGATTCATTTGCAAAGTATGAATGTATGTATTGATGACTACATATTTCTAATTTAAGCATATTGAATGGTCATGGTGATAATTTTAAATCCTATATTTTTGTTGTACTCATTTACTTATCTAAAATTTGTGATCTCATTAAGATTCAATAGATCAAAATCAAACACTCTATGATTGTTTGTGTAACTAGCTGGTCTCTTAGGTAGTTGGTTGTTTAGTGGTATGATCCTTGTTATTGCATGTCTTGATGTTTCTTAATTTTTACCACTTTAAGTTCTTGTTGTAGTTTAGTTTATTTCTTTCAACACCCTTTTTCCCCCCACTTTTAGGAATAGTTAGTCCAGACTTCAAGGAACCAACCTCCTCTAAATATTAACCGTTGCAGTTCTCATGAGCTCCTTGGTCTTTCAAGATTGTTCAAGGTCTATGGGAGCACAAACCTTTCCATTAGATAGATTTTTCTACCAACATATAGGAGTATAAGAGGTGGAGTAAAAGTGGCCCCAAGGCTAGATGAACTAACAAGTACTATTTAGGATAAAATCTATTACCTTGACTTCTTACAGGTAAATAATGTCAATAGCAGCAAATCTCGAAGAGATCCAAAAGACTCTAGCATACCAAGCACTTTCTAATTGGGTTCGTTAGACCATGAACATTCCATGAAAGACACTTCATGGGGAATGATCAAGGTGCATACCCCCTCTACTTCCTTAGTACCCTCAAAGTCCATGAGATATCCAAAGGCATTTGAGATAAAATGCTAATGATTTTTGGCCATGAAGTTGAATTACCTTCTCTTTTCCAATGGGGCTCCCAAACGCTCCTTAATAGGACTCTGAGAGGGACAAGTTTCCCATGTGGGCAAGACACTTGGAGGTGATAAGGGCAAGAGGGGAGGGGATATTAGAGAGGGGGTCAAGATTATGTATAAGGGGTTGGACTCAAAATGTACTTGTAAAAAAATTGTGAATCCTAATTAAAATCAAGGTGAATCCTAAGAAAATCAAATCAATCATCTTCATACCAAAATTTTGGGTATTTGAATTCCTAAAAAGTAAGGTCATCTTTGGGATACATTTTAACTTATTAAATCACCTTATAGCTTCATAAAAACACCACCATTAGATCAGAATCGAAAAGAGCTTTCCAATGAGTACAAATATGCCTATGTTTGGATATATATTATGGTGAATTGACCCTGAAAACAAAACCGGTCCCAATAATTTTAAGCAAATGGGCCGACATCGAGGGTCCTCATATTTTCCCAATTTGTGAATATTCGCTACTATGCATAACCCTGAAGGGGGTGGTGGTAGATGATTGGGAGCTAGTAGGGTTCTCAACATGAGGCTATGAAGGGATTGGAATAATAGTTGCAAAGGTGGAGCTAGGAGTGGTGGGGTTGCCAGAAGGACGAGAAGGAGACACAACTAAAATAATGAGAGGTGAGGTTTTGCATGAGGGTCCTACAAGGGCCGAAGGACGAGCATTTTTTTTTTTTCATCACTATTATCTATTATTTTGACCCATTGATATTTGATGTTGTTAGAATAGGTGCAAGAGTAGTTGTTAGAGGGGACTTGGATTTGAAATGTCCCTCCATGAGGGGATAATTTTTTATTTTATGAGTCATTTACTAACATTTATAACATGTATTTGAAAGGTTAATATAAACCACTCTTTACTAGAAACATGTGTCTTTGACTTAGATATAAATAAATTCTTTGAGGTCCTTAGAGAGGTCGAGCTCAACAGATAAATTCTTATGAGGGTGGACAACATAGAACTTGTGTTGTTCCATGCAAAAAAATTTGCTAATAAGGGTGACACATTGTTATGGAAATGGCCACAATGGAAGAGGGAGACCAGGGAATTCTATCCACACTGGCACTCTAAAGGAAACATCTGCGAAGATAGTAAAATTATGGTGCTAAGGAAACATCTGCGAAGATAGTAAAATTATGGTGCTAAGGTTGAAGGATTAAAATGGTATTCCTAATATATCATGGACCTCATATCAAGACAACCATAGCATGTTGAGGGTCAGTAAACCTAAAGTAAAAAATTCCCTTGGTGAGGTTTTGTATATATTCCACTTGAATGCCAAGGGAATGACATACATTTGTATCTGTTTATGGAGAAGAGTGTCATTGGGTATATGCCATAGGAAATACCCAATAAGTGTGTGTTGTTCAAGCCAACTACATGCATTATCAAATTCTTGCATATGAAGCATAATATAAAGGGTGGAAATATTACCTCGTGGTATACTTTTGAAACAAATTTCCATAGGCACTTATTTAAAGCCATAACACTCTATAATAGCAACTTCGCCAAGGGATGGAGTTTCTATGAAATTTGAGATCATATTAAAGGAAATTATCCTCTCAAGTCACAAAAAATGCAAATAATTTGATAGTAAATATAGTGACAGTAAAAATCCTGTGATAAACCTTAAATAAGGATGTGTGACAATAATACATACAAACCCTAACAAAATTCTAAATAGTTAACACTTATGTTAAATTTCCTTTGCCAAAATTGGAACATCATGGAGCATATTTTGAAGATTAAGTGGGAGAGACATTTTGGCAAACGCTCATTAATGAAAAGAAAGTTCTATTTTTATAAGGTTTCCTTCGACGTTACCAAATTATCCTGCTAACCTTTGAAATAATTCTCCTCGAATGCCAAACCTTCCACTCATTCACATGTTGGACCATATGCCATATCCATACTTAACGTCCAACATACAAATCGTATCCACGATTAACATCCAACATACAAATTGTAGTCAGCCAGATGAGAATTAGGCGATGGGCGATCATAATTTCTATTCAAGCTGTAGCATCTATCACCATCCTTAAAGGAAAGCAACGGAATGGGAGCTTTATAAACTAGGGCCCTCACAATATCTTCCATGCAAGGTCGAAATTCCCCTTCCTCCTATAGACACCTATTGACTATGCCTATCACCACCTTAAAATCATTCAAATCAATATGACCTTGAAGCGTGGGATCCACAATGGACACCAGCACCTCCTGAATGTCCAACAATAGCACCCCAAAGTTGTATATGTCGCTCTTCATAGAGGGCTTACCCATTTTGATGTACTATGGGTTCGTGTATACAAATTTACCCTTGATTAGCTTCGGGGAAGCCTCGTAATATTGTAGGCCTAGCTTGAATAGTCCAAAGTCTGCTGGTTTGGCATGGTTTTACATCATGTTTTTATTTTTGAGGTAGAATGTTGCCATCACTTGACGACTTTCAACATCCCACTTGGATACTGTGATTACGTAGGATGTGGAGTTATATGTCCACAGTGCGAGATCGAATATGAGAGGGGAGAACACGCATCTGTGTAGACCTAAGAATGGAGTTACACAAATAGGTTGGTGCATTGAGTGTATGGGATACACTTGTCCCTTGGAAGATCGAACATTTTTCTAAATAGTGTAATGCTCGTACATTACAAGAAGGAAGATGAACATATCATTTACACCAAACTCTCCTTAAGTGCTCGATAAGAAACGAACGTGCCACTTGGCACCTTAGACAATAAGTTTTTCCATAATAAGGACATCAACGATTGAGGTCAAAGGATAAGGTAAGTAAATTCTCATCTCAATATTTACACTTCATTGTTTGCACGTATAGTCTAGAATTGCAGCATGGAAATATGGTGTTAGAGCCTTCAATGCTCAATCCAAGTGAGGTCAAAGCAAGATTCCAAGCAATTTAGGTTATGGAATGCATACAGCTCCAAGCGATTCCATTAGAGGGTGTAGTCACAATGTCAAGACATCTACGTAAACAGCATGCAGCCCTAGCTTCTCAGGAAAAAAACACTGTATATTTCTTGGTGAAAGGTAAAGTTTAATTCCTATTCTTATATGTTTTCTTTCCTTCGGAGTCATATGGTTGTAATTAAAGGAATATAATTAATTGAAAGCAATTTATCAAAAGGAATACTTTATTAAATAAATATAATATTTGCAATATAAATCCTAGGAGCAATAAGGGTTTCTACAAGAATATATAATAATTATTTGCAAATATTATTGTGATCTAATTTATCCAAAAATTAGGGAGTCATAAGGGCTACTACATTAAATTTATTAATTGAAAAATTAGATACACTAAACCTAATTCCCAATAGGTTATTCATAAAAGAGAGTTTTATCATAGCTCTTTCAAAGGTTGGATATTTATAATATTATTGTCTCAAACTTATCAAAATGAGACAAAAGATCCAACATTATTACCTCATTAAAATTTGAGAACAATGCTTAGTTCTTTGGGAGCAATAAGGGATAACAAGAATTGATTTTGGAATTTAAAAAACCTTTACAAAATCAATCAGTATTGAACTATAATTTACAAAAGCACTATATCTTATCAACAACATACTAGGGGGTCATAATATATTCTACAAAACATGGTAATATCAGCTTCTATCAAAGATTATCAAGTTATAAAATATAAGCTTTCCTCAAAACCTAAAATCCTTAGGAGTAAATGAAGAACACAAGCTTATACTGAGAGAGGGCTGAAAAGTATAAGACCACTTTTTACTTTACTTTCCAATCAATATTATGCAATGTAAAGATATCAATATCAATAGTAGTAATCAAAGCAATGCATAAATAACCACACACAATAGAGATACCAATTTTACGTGGTTCACCCAATGTGGGCTACTCCACGAAGAAAATATTTCACTAAAAAATTTTCAATCAATCTCTTTGGAATCCTTTCCCTATTACAATGTTTATGGACCTCTTTCCAAAGGAGACACCAATCCCCTAATCAAGTTCATGGGTCTCTATCCATAGGAGAACTCCTTTCTCCTTAGCTCTGACTAGTGATCTTCTAGAAGAATTATTGCCCCCACTACTCTGGCTAATGGATCTCTATCCACTGAAGACACCTATCCTCACTACCCTGGCTAATGGATCTCTATCCACTAGAGATTTTCATCCTATATACTCTATCATCTTCCAAATATTTCTCTCAGATCTGCACTAAACATAGTCCTTCGGTCTAGCATAAATTTGCTCAATCTCTGTCTCTAGTTTGGCACAAATCTATCCTCAAATATGCACCAAACTCTATCCTCAAATTTGTACTAAATACAGTCCTTTGGTCTAGCATAAATCTGTCCTTAATATTTGTCCTCTGACCTGTAATAAATATAGTCCTTAGATCTAGCACAAATATGTCCTCAATATCTGTCCTCAAGCCTTAACACAAAGCTTGAATCAATCTCAAATCAACTCTGCTAGATCTGCCCCAAACCTTAACTCAAGGTTTGAAAAAATCAATCAACTCTGCTCACAAGTCTTCTCAAATACTTATCTCAAATATGCCTTGTAAGCTTCCATAAAATCTCACACTAATCTGTCCACAAGTCCTCTCTAGAACTTGCCCAAATATGCTCAACAAGTTCTCACTAGAACTTGTTCAAATCTGCTCAACAAGTCCTCACTAGAACTTGTCCAAATCTACTCTCGATCTGTATTGTAAGCTTCCACAAAAGCTCACACAAATATGTCCATAGGTCCTCTCAAAGACTTACCTCAAATCTGCTCAACAAGTCCACACTAGAACTTGTCCAATCTCATAAAAACATAAAGAGAACTGTTAGAGACTCAATATGCTTCACATTTATTACAATGCTTAATAAATTTCAATCACTCTTTTAGAAACATACGGATAATTTTTAGAGATTCAATATGCTTCACATTCACCTCAATGCTCAATCACTTTCAATCACTCTTTTAGAAACATACAGAGAATTGTTAGAGACTCAATATGCTTCACATTCACCTCAATGCTCAATGAATTTCAATCACTCTTTTATCACATAAACATATAGAGAATCACTAGAGACTCAATATGTTTCACACTCATCAATACTCAACCTCTTTCTCAAATTTAGAATATAAAATAATTTGTTTCATAGAACTTGAACTATCACTTCACACATACACTTGACTAGGCTCAACCAACTCTACTCAACCAATCACTCAATAAAATAATCCTTGCTCGCAAACTCTACTCCAAGCATATGAACACTCACTCAAATATTTTCAACGATGCTTATCAACCAATCTCACATAACAATGATACTCATGTTCTTTGCAAACCCTAGTTCAAGTTCTTCACTCAATTACTCACTTCAACAACAATGCTTATAACAATCTTCACATAACAATGATACTCATGATATTTGCAAACCCTAGTTCAAGTTCTTCACTCAACTATTCACTTCAACAACAATGCTTATAAAACTAGATGCATAGCATTCACTTCACAATGGCTCAACAACTCAATAAGGAAACCTAATCAAGTCCTTTTCACTCCAAATTTGTTTTTCAGAAAACCAACCAATCAACTCAATCAAGGAATAATGTGCCCATACCTTTTTCTTGATGAGAAGTAGACCACACAAATCTACCACAATCATAAACACTTCTTTGCAAAACTCAAGGAGGTTAGATGTCAAAATATTACTCCAATATTCTCTCAAAAATAATCAATGCTCAAATATACCTTATTTCTCTCTTTTAAAATTAACACTCCTCAAACCATATATAAAAACAATTACTTGGATACACCTTATCAACTGCAACTTAAAATAATATCCAACACCACAAAAATCACAACCAATATTTCTAAAACACCTTTATTTCTTTTTCAAACCCTAAAAAAAATAATATCAAAAATTTATTTTGCAATATCCTTATAACTCCCTAAAACCTCATATACCACATGAAATATGCAAAAATTAATTTTTAATACCTCAACAACCTTTTCTGACAAATCCAATGCTCAAACTTTAATGCATACCTTATTATCCTTCAAAAAGGGTTTTCGACGTGATTCGATCCGCCGTCTCCTCAAGCGCAAAGTGCCTTAGCGCCTTGGAGCCCACCGTGTGGGCTAGAAGCACCCACATGAAGGAAGCAAAGCTTCCTCCCCTTTCTACCAATGTTTGTCATGATTTCCAACCAAAATGCAAAATGAAAGATCCTACGCAGGGTGTTCGAACCTGCACCTATCACTGCCCTAACGACTTGCCACTGCCACGCTTGCCAACTGTGCTACCGGTAGTTGGTGACCAAGGCTCCCTCCTTGGTGTATGATGTAATCTTGCCTTGTCTTAGCACTTTAAACAAAACACAAAGCTCTCTGTTGCACCCATGATTCGCATAAACACATAGCATAAGATTTAATTCAAAAACGTTCGAGGGCTTATGGTAAGGTGGGTAATCCTCCTTTTATACACATGGTAAATGTTCTTCCCACGTCGGCGCTTAGAAATTCAATTTCAAATTTCGAATTAATTTTAATAACCCTCCTTAGGGTTAGTTAAAGATTAATATAAATTAATCTTATAATTAATATCAAAATTAATTAATAATTAATTTAAATAACTTTAAGTTAAGTAAATTAAATTATAAATTAATTTATAATAAAAATTATATTAATTAATTTATAATTAATTTAAAACTTCCCTTTATAATATTATAAAAAATATTATAATATTATTCACTTGGGATTTTTGCACTTTAGACCATATCTGACGTCCTGAAACCGAATCTTGAACAACTAAAACTGGAGAACCTGAATCCGATGCTGCCCACTGAAATTGCCACTGACTGGTGCAGAAATCTTGACATCAATGACCACTCACTCTTGACATCAATGACAATGTATCAAATCAAAATGTCCAATAGTAAATACTCACATTACTTGGGAGATATAAGGTAGTCTAGAAAACAAGGATTAATACAAGTTTTATCAAATCAAGCTTATATTCTTCTATCAAGTTTCATATATCCTAACATAGGGAGTCATAAGGTAGACAACAAAGAAAATACTATCTTGATTCTTCTAATTCATCAAATTGAAAAAGAAATGTCATCTAATGAATGTGGATTTTGTCCCAATAGAAACCATTCTAAACATGAAAACATATGGTACATTGACTCAAGGGCCAGTCATCATATGACAAACAATATACAGTGGTTCGACTATCTTGAATATGTTAAAGGTTACAGAATAAGGATTGTGGATAGCCAAACTTATCCCATGCACGAATATGGATGTGCAACACCATGCAAATAATTTCCAAATCTTCTACTTCAAAATGTACTATATGTTCTTGAACTAACATTCAATCTCATCTCAATAAGCAAGTTAGTAGAAGACAACTATATGATCAAATTTAGATATATGGATGGAATCAATACATGTCTCATCATGAAACAAGGTGAAATAAAAGCAACATGATCAATCCATGAAAATACATATATTCTGGATCCAATGGAAAATTCATAGAATATTGTGATGTTTCATAATGATGCTAACATATTTTCAAAGGAACAGGTTCAATAAAATGAAGAACCAGTACATCAAAAAGGTAAGCATAGAAGAATCAAAATCATGAAGATGAGAGAACAAATGCACCATGCTCTACTCAATAATCAAATTTTCAAAACCAAATGAAGATACTCGCGAACAAAACAATAAAAGTGGCTGGATAGAAGACAAGGATGATGAACCTGACAGAGAAGAAGATTTAGAAGCTCAAGGACTCTATGAAGATCCACATTGAAGACTAAAGTATTCAATATCTAAATAATGTAATACAAGGGGGTGTTAGAAATAGAGTTTATTAAATATACCTTTTATTGGTACATACTTAGGACATTAGATTACTTTCGAGGAAAGTTATCTAGTTAATTCATGCAATATAATAACTGCACAAGTGTCAAAGTGCAAGATGTATATGTGCAAGTTTTCCCTTGCACATATAGGTAGAGTGTTGGCCAAGGAACCTATTTCCTATATAAAGAGCCATAGATATAGAACATAGATATAGGATTATGTAGAGAGTGAGTACTACATCAGTAGGAAGTAGTATTGACCAAAGTGGTATGATGTTGCAATGTGATGTAATATGGTGGAATGTAATATGATCAATGCCTATTCTTGAGTTGTAGATCTATTCATGGAGTTTTCATTTACTCTAGAGCTATTTTGTAAACATCTCCATCATATATATATATATATATATATATATATATATATATATATATATATATTTATTTATTTATATATATATATATATATATATATATATATATATTATTTTCAGTCATCTTGTAGATTTACTTTATGTCATATTATTTTGTATCTTGTGTTTGCTATCTCCCATTACATACTGCATCAAAAGCTAACAATTGAGACAGTCAGGGTGACCATACCTCCTAATGATCCAATCACCTAGAATCCCCTCTAACATAACATCATTTTATTTCTAGAATAATGATGTCTTATGATAATGATATGATTGTAAAATATCTATATATACAAGAATGTAGAATGAATATTGGTCGACTCTTAGGTGTTTACAATTCATATGTAAGGATGGAAATTGCACCTTAATGCAAATGAACTACTATCTGGCCTCTAGTTCAATTCATTTGCAGAGTATGAATGTATGTATTGATGGTTGCATATTTCTAATTTAAGCATGTTGAATGTTTATGGTGATAATTCTGAATCCTAGATTTCCATTGTACTCATTTACTTATCTAGAATTCGTGGTCTCATTAAGATACAATAGATTAAAATAAAATACTCTGTGATTGTTTGTGCAACTAGCTAGTCTGTTAGGTAGTTGGTTGTTTAGTTGCATGATCCTTGTTATTGCATATGTCTTGATGTTGCTTAATTTGTACCACTTTAAGTTTTGGCTATAGTTTAGTTTATTTCTTTTAGCACCCTTTTCCCCCTCACTTTTAGGAATAGTTAGTCGGGACTTCAAGGAACCAACCTCCTCTAGAGATTGACCATTGTAGTTCTCATGAGCTCCTCAGTATTTCAATGTTGGTCAAGGTCTATGGGTGCACAAACCTTTCCATTAGACATATTTTTTGACCAACAATTTTTGGCATGCCCGATGGGACCCGAAGGTCCCTTAGTTGGATAGTACAAGGATAGGTGATTTCTTGTATTATCAAATCTCATCAAAATCACCTAGTGACTCCACTCAAATCTAGATATTTGTATCATAAGACCAGTTGCCTTTTAGATCTAAACAGAACTTGGTGATATTCTATTTTGATCCACAATCTCCATCACCTGGTGACTTCATCCATCGATACCTAGAAAATACTTGTATATCCATATTTCACTAAGCTACTAGATATATGATCACAAGACAAGCAACTAGAGAATCTGAGGAACCGATTGAATTCCTAGAACTATAGTTTGGAAACTTTAGAACTCATCCAATCTATCCACCTATTTCAACACCATCTCTAGTTCTAGTAGTAGATCTGACTAGTACAACCACTCTAGTTGCTACCAACCCAACTCCAATAGTCCATCCTCTTGCACCAACAACAATGGCTGTAAACCCAAATCAGAACTACCTAACCTGGAACCATGCCGGACCTCTGAATGTACCAGCCTAGAATCCCATTCCCTAGGCTACCTGAAAGTGCTACCAACATATGATGGCACTAGAAAAATGGTGTATGAACATTGCCAATATGTGGCAGCATTAGCCACCATACATAATATCCAATATGAAGATATCATGATAAGGTTATTGGTAATGTCATTAAAAGGAAAGATGTTATACTGGTATAGAACCTTGTCGGATCTAACCATAACTTCATGGAATGCACTGGCCAACAAATTGATTGAAGAATTCAATGAACAGGTAGATCCCTTCTCTCTAATGAACCAATTCACTAGCATCCAAAGACATCCACAAGAGGAAATCATAGACTTCAACATCAGATTCATCCAAACATGGAAAAGAGTACCGCAAGGCATGCACCCAGCTAACAAACAGGTAATGTACCACTATTTAAGGGCCTTTCCTTCTGAGCTAGGGATGTACATAAGGCAATCCCATGTACAAAAATTCTCGAAGGTTTTTCAAGAAGCACTAAGAGTTGAGAAAGACCTTATTATTGTAGGAAGACTACCTCCAAAGCTCGTAATACCCATATACCCAAAACTTCCTCAACAACACCACCATTTTTTCCCTCCAAGCTCTTTTCAGATATATACTCCAACGGTCAATTTCCCATCATGGCCTCCTGCTCTAACTCAACAAGCATTGCCTACTCCCCTGATAGTCCCACTACTCCCAACACCTACTACTATCCTGACATTACCAGCCTCGGATCCCTAGATAATTACCCTCTAGGAAATGATGGCAGCCTTTAAAAATCTCATAAATGAAGTCACAACCATGAAGATATGAGAAGTTGAGAGAAATTTTTAATTGCAAAGATTCATGTCGGTCATAAGAGATCAGGTTGCTTCCACTAGCAAGCCCCTAGAAAAATCTAATGCCATGTACGCCAATCAGGAGGAAGAACCTTCTTCCTCAGGTTTTGAGTCAACTTACTGGTGCTCAACCTGTAATGACCCTCATGGTGAAAGCATGTGCATGATGCATCAACACTACATCCAAAAAATTACCATTGAGAAAGTAGAGAATGCATAGAAAGGGTAAGTGAACATGATGAGGGAAGCAGATGAATACAACTTCATGGTGCCAGTTGAAGAACAAGTGGTGGTCCTTACAAGATCCAAGAAGAAACCTCTATCCATTGATCCTAAAACTTTGGATCCTTTCAAGGTGCCTTCTGAACCAAAAGATATTCCAAAGAAGGAGGTACCTCTACCTGCCCCAGTCCAAAAGGTAATCCAGCAACAACAAAAAGGAGCCAAGGAGGGTGAAGGAAGGGAGCAGGCTAGAGATAAACTAAGATATCCTTCCTTGACCAAACACTAGAGGATTGAAGCGGCCCAAGATTATAAGGATAAATATGAGGAACCTATAAAAGAGCTGAGGAAACAACCAGAGTCTTTTGATTTCAACATTGTAGAAGAATTAAAGAAAACTCCATCTAAAATTAGCATGTATGATGCACTCCTCATCCTGAGACAAATAGATCTTCTTCAGGCCTCTCTCAAATCCATCAAGAGTCAAGGGAAGCAACAAGTAGAGTTGAATCTAGCTCAAGGGCACCCCACTTCAATAACTAGAAAGAACAGGCCACCTCCTTTTTATCTGTCCTTGTAGATGGAAGGGTGGGTGGTACATAATTACATGATTGATTCTAGAGCAACCACCATTGTCATGCCCAAAGTAGTCTATGAAATAATGGGCATGGAATACACTAGAAGTAGTCTTGAAGTGCTACAATTAGATGGAACACTAGTGAAAATAGTTGGAGTAATCAAGGATGTCCCAATCAAGTTGCATAGAATACCCCAAATCATCGTTATTCAAGAAATTATGGTGGTGGACTTAGAACCCTATTTTGGGATGTGCCTATCAAGAGAATTTACTGCTAAATTAGGTGGTTACTTGTCCCTTGATTACTCCCATATGGAGATTCCTTTCAAAGGAAAAAGAGTCAAGATACACTCTAAAATACCATCCTCATTTCACATTGAGAGGCTCAGAGAAGAGTTACAAATGGATATGGTGAACTTGATCACTGAAGAAACAAACTTAATGGAAGAAGTACTAGATGAACCAAAACCAGAAGATCAGTTTTCCATGGAAGTTTTCAATGCCATGATGGAAATAGGGATAGGCACTTACTCAATCATGAGGTCAAAAGAGGTTGAAAGTATAATTCTAGCAAGTGAAACTCCTGACCGAGATCAAATATGGAATGGTCAACCATTGGAAGGAGAGTAGGGTGGTGAACAAAAGAAAATCATGCCCAAAGGACTGATGACTTTAGAGAGTCCATGTGACAACAATGATAGACCAGTTGCTCACAAGATAAAGGTTGATAGTAATAGTTATAAAGAAATACATATGGAGCTTGAAAAGGACATCAACATCGGTGTACACTGCTAAGAAGAAGTCAGTCAGACTATGGAATTGTGCAAGGAATCTAATGATGTCATAGCATGGACTTATGATAATTATAAAATATACAACAAAGATATCATCCAATGCACCACAGAGCTATTACCAGATGAAAATCCATTCCAACAGAAATAGAGATCAAGAAATTCCAAAATTGAGGCTCTAGTGAAACAAGAAGCTACCAAGCATCCTGAGAAACATATGGTGATTAAATTTCTTGAAGCACTAATCCCCAGATTTTGGATTCCAGCCACCATAATCTCAAATAATATTGAATCTTCTATAAAAGCAAAGAGCTCAAATCTAGCAAAGGAATATGAAATATGTCGAAATATTTGTTACTATCCTCAAGGAAATTTACAACTTTTGATAGAATCCACCTACAAAAATATTTTGAATATCATCAAGAGGAACATCGAAAATGACCTTGAAAGTTAGAATTTGCTACTAGATCAAGTCTTGCAGACTGACCGGATAGGAGTTGAAAGGGATTTGAAGATACCACTCTATTCTTGAGTTTATGAAGGAGAGGCCATACTGCCAATAAATTCAGAATATTTAGCATTGAGTTCCATCAGAGATACCAGCCCAAGGGAGTTGTACCCTTCAAAAATGGTAATGAATTTTGAGGAGGATGATCCGATGCTCAAATGGGACTTAGATAGAGTAAAATTGGGCACACATGAAAGATTTAATCCCATATGGTCTAGCCCATACATAATAGAGCAGAGGAAAAGGTCAACCATCCTTCAGTTGCATCTAGTTGGACTAATGTTTACTATTCACTTCGGTAAATGGTCAACATCTCAAGCATTATGCATAGGACAAGTGGCATCTTACTTGTATATATGTAAATATGACACCTGTACATTATGTATAAAGTACAAATTTTATCCTTGCCTCAAGAAACTAACCCCACTTGAAATAAATGTGCAAAAAAGGGTATTAGGAGGTTGGCTTATTTGATGCCTTGGGTTGCACACTCTCCTGCCACATATTTTTTGAGTCATCAGATGATAAGTTTGAGGAATTATTAAAGTTCCTCGCATGTCTCTCAAACAAGAACGATCCTCAACACCCAACCCAATGCAAATGCTTCAAAATCATTGGAGGATGACCTGCTAAATGCAACATGTAAAATCAATGCACTGATGATTGGTGATCTCGATGAGATTTACTAAAAAAGCATAGGTCCATGAAATTATGTAGCCCTAATTAAAGTTATATGAGCATGAAGAGATCGATTGGCTATTAGGCATCAACTATCAAAATGCAATTGGCTAGCGTAGGGTGGTGGCACCCTCCCCAATCAAACTTGTCAGATCTCCCAAAGCAGATAATTATTTCATTAGAAAATCCTTCTTGGCATGCACAATCCACCTCATGAAAACATTAATGTCACCTAACCACTAAAGGCTCTACTTGGACACTATAAATTCTTAAGCCTTATATCAGACATGCACCCTCTTTTCACCACATTCTAGAGTATTGATTACAAAAGAAGAGCATTACAAGAGTTGTAGAGAACCAGCAAAAGAGTAGTTGTAAAAACCAAGTCAAAATAATGGGACGAGGCAAGAAGAGTGTTGTCATATAGAAATCCACCGATGAATTGATAGACAAGTTGGTAGGCATCCAAGACCCAATACTCACAATTCGACCCAAAATAAAAATGAATCGAATCGACTACGAAGAAAAGGTAAAGAGATTTTTTGGAGTGCACCCAAGTGATGCAACCTACCACTCAAACATGAGTTGATTTATTCCTGAAGGGGTACATCCATACCCAGATCTCATACATGCAATTGCTAAGTTCTATGATCCAAACATTGCCACAGTCTATGACTATAATTTTGAGCCCTTGTTTGCTATTAACAAAGAATTCATACAGATAACATTTGTAGTTGAAAGTGGCCTAGATACCCAGATAAAATAAATTGATGTGGAGGAGCAAATAAAGTATATACAAAATTCCCCGAGTCAGGACTAGCTTATCAAAATTGGAGGTAAGTTACCAAATGATTATATGAATAAGCCTAGGAGCTTAGTCGAATTCTCTGATGAAGCACAGGCTATTTTATCCATGCTAGCAATAATCTTGGGATTGAGAAATGATGCAATAGTTTATCCATACCAATTGGGCATGGCCAATACAGTAATGTAGGCATTTTCTTCCATCACACTAGACTGGGCATAATTCCTGGTAGTTAGCATTCAAGACCAATTGAAGTCATTGAAATATAAAAAGCATGGCATATTCACATACTCCTCATATGTAGCTTGGCTATTTTTCTACTATATGACATTTGCAAACAGGACCAACATCCCACTACAAAATATAGATAAGGAAGGCAAGGATCATCCAATAATGGACTGGACCCATGTTCTCAGAGATAGCTCTCCATACCTTGAATTCAACAAGGAATTCTTGGGACCCACACTAGCAGTAATCTATGGAAGGTGTCCATGCCTTTTTGCTAAAGCAATCAATAAACTCAGGGAAAAATCATGGGAGATAGGAGATTGGTATTTCCTAGAGTAGGGCACCATCATCAGAGTCTATGGCTTCTCCAAATTCCCATACTTACTATCATATTATGTCACTGATTGGGTATTTGGTTTGGAGTAATGTAGACAAGTATATGTGGTAGAGCAAACCCTAGGGCAAGGAAAAAAGAAAATACAACTATTCAGATTTTTGGTTAAGGTGAAGCATATAATTATGTCCAAGAGGGAGCCACAACAATATCAAGACCTGGAAGCCAAGCTCTCTACATTAAAACTGCCAATAGTGCCACATATGTGGAATTATGATCCTGAAGGTATCTTGGTCGAAAAGCTACATGAAAACACTAAAGTACTAGGATTCAAGCACTTGTTCCACCTAAAAATTGAAAGGTCCAAAAATCTTCCAAAGGAAAAAGTGACATTAATCAACTACCTAGAGATGCAAGACCAACCAAAATGGAGGAAGTGTTACACATATGAGCGAGTATTTGACCCAAAAAGGAATCAAGACCAATTGCTGGATCTAGAGATGGTTGATACCATCATGGAAGATAAGGGTTGGGAAGATCATAAGGTTGAGCAATGGTGGATAATGTGTTGTAAGCGCAACTTGATTAAGAAATCCAAGCCCGATAGCACAAATAAATTGTTCAATGATAATTTTGATAAGGACTACAACAAGTGGAAGAGTGAACATGAGAAAGAACTATTCCCTAAAGTTCTTAGAATTCAAACGGCTGAAGATATAGCATATAAAGGAGAATAAGAATCTGAAGTAGAATCCGTGCAACAAGCAATAGCGACTCATGCCTTGGAAGATAAAGAAGTGGAAGAGGAGTCATTACCCCAAAATCCACCCAAATGACATGTCAAAGGATCAAGAAGACCTAAAGCAGTAGAAAGGCCCCTTCAAAAGGACTGCATGAGTCTTTTGACCAAAGTTCCAAGTCTAGTAAGAAGCAAAAACATCATTCGAGTTCAGAGGCCTCTAAAAAGGTCGCCAGGAAACATAGAATGAAGGAATAAAAAGAGAGGTAAATAAAAAGGAGGTAATAGTTGTAGAAGGAGATAAAGATATGTGAAGCAGCGAAGGTAGAGGCAGAACAAGTAGAGACTAAACAACCAAAATTGGACATATTCAGATTGCTACAAAAGGAGTTAGAGCAGGAAGTGCAAGACACAGGTATGTTTCTTGAACCTCATGGTCATGCAAGTTCCTCCTCTATATAAATCCTAGGCTCATCACCCCTTAAAACCTAACCATTCTCAAAAATTATCCCTGCAATGAGAGAAATTGAGGAAGAAGAACATACTTTCCCTTTGACCAACACTCAGTTTCTCAAATGCCTCCCACGTCACCCCTCACTTCATCATTCCTAGAGTCCACTTCATTTTCACAACATTTCACTATTCATGAATCCCCCACACATCCTTTATATTTCACCCCTCCTCCTGAATCATAGAGTGAGCGAGCCACACAAGATACCCCCCAATCAAATCTGTGATACCTTACCCCTTCACTCCAATACCATCCTTCTTGGCTACCCCTATCCTACATGTTTCTATCCCTTGTTCACTTCCATCAATATTTTCCACTATCTAGTTGGTAGAAGAAAATTAGTAGAGGTGGAGAGAGGAGGAGGAACAATATGAACAACTACAAGCAAGAGAAGAGGAGGCCACTATCATGGGATTTGATACACTTGATCCTATTAAGAATGAGATAATCAAGGTGATAGTTGAACCAAAAGTGAAGAATCCAACCTCTCAGATGAGGCCGAAAGAATGGAGTACAAAGGAATACAAAAGAAGTATCTCTACAATATCAAAAGTAGAAATGTCCCAAGCCATCCACACGGAGATAGACACATTACTATTGCAAGCTAAAGTGACATAAAAGGAGCTAGTGATTGCTAAAAAGAAAGTAGAAACTCTTGAGGCCAAGCTTGTTGAAGAGAAATTGGAGAAAAAGGCCTTAAAAATGATATTATTGATCTAAAGGCTTCCCTTGATAAAGCCCCTTCTAAAAAGGAGTTGCGGCTGAAATATGAGCAAGTTAACCAGCTGAAGGCTAAGCTACAAAAGCTAGAAGAAGAGAGGGAATAGCAAAACATAGATATCTAGGAGCTAAGGGATAAGCAAGAGGAGCAATAAAAGGCCCTACTTGTGGCAAGAAGTGAGCTAGAGCAAGAAAAGGCTAGGCCACTCACCTCAATAGTTTCCAGATATTGGTTGAAAGAAATTTGGGTTTGCTATTGGAGCAAGATAAAAGGAACAACTATGGTAGCTTTTCCTCCTTTCTATGAGAAGCTAAAATGAATTGGTGTTGTCTCTATTGAATCAATAAGGGAAATGGCAAGGGCAGATGATATCCTAATGGCAAAGTTTTAGGAAGCACAGAAGTTCAAGAAAATGCTTAGATATCCTGATAAGTTCCCAGAAATGAAAAATAAATCTAATAAGGATGTCAAAGATTGGATATTTTTGGTTCACCATATTTATCGAATGATTGATCTCATTGACCTAATACGAGAAGCACTAGCCATCATAAAAAAGGAAGCTACAAAAATGAATGAAATTGCAAGCATCCTCAAGGCTCAGGGTGCACCAAGCCTCTAGAATGAAGATGATACCTTTTTCAAGATAGATGTGCTCAATCAACAGTTTGAAGAATGCATCCAATATGAGAGTGAGATTAGTTCAATTCTAGAACCTATGGATGTGAAAAAATCCTTTATGATATTCTATAAACTTTCCCAAATCTTAGCAAAGGCTAAATGTTTTGCTAAAAATTACAGTGATCCTCCCTATGATCACCTCCATAGATTAAGGACAACTACCTCTAAACTTAGAGGAATCCTAGACCCTCCCATGGAGATGTGGAACAATATGTGTCAACAACTTCAGATCATCATTCCTTCCAAGACTGTTTCACATTAGGGAGAATCATCTGAAGTAGCTTCTCAAAGGGAACCCCAACAAGAGGGAGGATCGCAAGAGCACTTACCACCAAGTAAATAATGAAAGCAAAGTTCCTCATCCTATATCATATTGTTTGTACAGATATAGTCTATAGTACTTCCAAAATTAATGACTTTGAATCCCAATGGAATGGTGACACATGTAGCACAGCTACCAAGGGAGTAGTAAGGAAGCAATAAGGATAGGTGACATCAAATCCATAGTACAAAATCCCTTAGTTGCAAGCAACATTGATCTGGGTCCTCCATTTTTTACGAGATAAAAAGCCCCTGGGAGCCACCAAGAATGTGGGTGTTTTTGGATCACTACCCACATGCACTTTGGCAAGAAAGTGCTAAAAATAAATACATTGCATAAAATGGAAGATTTATGCATTTAATGTAGATTTGGCTAAGTCTGAAGGTGATCATAGATTTTGTACTCAGACAAGGCTTGGTACAACCCCAAATATTTGGTCTAATCAGGGAACGTGAATTTGCTAATTTTGGATATGACCAAGGATTTTGCACTTGGTCAAATCCTGAATTGGTCCTGAAGACCCAGCCCAATCAAACATTTTAAGTCTACCAAGTCTAGGGTAGGCTGAAAGTTTTGTCCTCCACCAAGTCCTTGGAAGATACCAAAGATCTGGTTAGGCTAAGAAGCTTGTATCAGCCAAAATAATTACACTTGATGTAAGCTCGGTGAAGGCTCAAATTTCCAGCCTATCCAAGGGAGGTCAGAGTTTTTGCACCCAGTTGGAGCCTCAGGTGGTCTGAAATTTTTGGCTCATACATACAAAGGAACGACCAAGTCTCAAAAGTGTCATAGGAATCATGCTTGAAAAGATACCAAAGGTTTGGTCTACAAAATAAGAATGCCATCAGAATATTTGTACCCATTAGGGACCTAAAAGATGTCCAACTACCTATCGAGAGACCAAAGGTTAACAAACATGAAATACAAAGGCCAAAATATTTTTTCTTGATCAAAGCCTAGAAGGATACCAATTCCCCAGCCTATTTTTGAGATCCAATTTTGTAGGCCCGTAAGATTTTGCCTAGTCGTTACCTAGATGGGTACCTAATCCCTGAACTATTATCAAAGGTTTTCTAACAGCAAGAGAAACAAGTTTTGATATCGATGAAGACCCTCTACTTGGTTTGGGTCCTCTAGATACCAAATATATGATATCATGACTTCATGATGCATAATCTTGGTTGCCAATCCAATCAAGTTCATGTTGGACCACTTGCATGGGGATTATCATCATCTTATGACACCTGGAGGATAAGATCATATGTTAGAAGAATATCTATAGGGTGGTTATCCTAATAACATCATGCAAGTTAAAGGGTAGCTCAACCAAAAATTATCAATAAAAAGCAATGAGCTAGATGAAAGCAACAAGCTCAACAATACCTAGCATAACACAAATTTTGGCCAGGTCAGCAAGCCATGATGAGGCAGTTGGGGCAGCCATACTTCCCAATGGTCCAATCAGTTGGAACCGCCCTCTGACATAATAGTATTCTATTTCTATAATAATTATATATTTTGATAATGATGGGATTGTAAAATATCTATATATACAAGGATGTAGAATGAATATTGGTCAACTCTTAGGCATTTACAATTCATATGTAAGGATGGACATTGCATCTTAATACAAATGGACTACTGTTTGGCCTCTGGTTCGATTCATTTACAGAGTATGTATGTATGTATTGATGGTTGCATATTTCTAATTTAAGCATGTTAAATATTTATGGTGATAATTTTGAATCTTGGATTTTTGCTGTACTCATTTACTTGTCTAGAATTCGTAGTCTCATTAAGATACAATATATTAAATTAAAATACTCTATGATTGTTTGTGCAATTAGCTGGTCTATTAGGTAGTTGGTTGTTTAGTTGTATGTCCTTTTTATTACATGTCTTGATGTTTCTTAATCTATACCACTTCAAGTTTTGGCTATAGTTTAGTTTATTTCTTGTAGCACCCTGTTCCCCTCGCTTTTAGGAATAGTTAATCAAGACTACAAGGAATCGGTATCTTCTAGAGATTGACCATTGAGGTTCTCATAATATCCTCTATATTTCAATTTTGGTCAAGGTCTTTGGATGCACAAAAATTTCCATTAGATAAATTTTCTGACCAACA
>JAQPPZ010011032.1:0-33242 GCA_028583015.1 Wollemia nobilis
CTTTAACTTCCAACAAAAACGTATTTACCTCCTCAAGGGGATTCGAACCCCCGACTTGCCCAAACCACGAGTGCCTTAGCCAAGACTAATTTTGCCACACGAGCTAGCCTCTCGTTCTAAAGGGAAAGGCACAACGTGCCTTAAAACCTTTCCTCTCTTTTTGCAAATCAAAAGCGCTTCGAGCGCTTTTATTCCAACGCCTTTCGAACATAGTCAAGGGGATTCGAAACCTTGACATTAGTGCTACCACACACCTTAGCCAGAATCCAACTGCCAATGCCCCACTCTGCCCAT
Organism: Wollemia nobilis; assembly: GCA_028583015.1. NCBI lineage: Eukaryota > Viridiplantae > Streptophyta > Pinopsida > Araucariales > Araucariaceae > Wollemia > Wollemia nobilis. The sequence goes on from JAQPPZ010011032.1 coordinate 295, forward strand.
GATGACTTTGGACTTTGATCAACCTTCATTTATTTGTTGCTTCTACTTTCTAAAATATTTTCGCATGAGCTCAATTTGGATGCTTAGCCAATGATTATTAACCACGAGCAAGCCTAGGTTTATGAACCTTAGGTATCCCCTTTATATAGCCTCCTTATTATTTTCGATGACGTCAATAGAAATCTTGCATATTTAATTTTAAATAATTAAAATTTAAACTAAATATTAAAAATTAAATATCTCCATCATCGGGGCACATTTTTTGATGAAACGAAAGGCCAAATTGGGTTTTAAAAAAAACCCAGTTCAAATCTACCATCCATGGTTTTAAATAAAACCTTTTATTTTACCTGCCTTGGTTTTCACAAAAACCCTATATTTATCAATGCTTTCTAAAATATCATTTGGCCATCAAAACTCAATGTGATCCATGTGACATCAATGACAATATAAAATAACTCAAATTGCCAACAATATCCCCCTTTGTCATTGATGGCAACACCTCTAATGCAAAAACCATAATCACTACAAAAACCATCTTTGAGAATCAAAGCTGCTCCCCTTGACTCAATACTCTCTATGGAGGCTGCTCCCCCTAACTCAATGCTCTCTTTGGAGGCTACTCCCCCTAACTCAATGCTCTCCCCCTTACTAAAATCTCTCCCCTTTGACATCAATGGCAAAAGGGACACCTATGGGGCTAAAATATATGACTCTTAAGCATAGTCCCCTCACCTCCTTCCCTCTTGAGGTGATTAATTTTGGGGTGGGAGTACTTTTACTCCCATATTACATTGTTTCTTTCCTCTATCAACTTCCTTCTATGTTTTTTTGATATCCTTCTCTTGATATTCTTGCCTTGAACCTGTTTGACCTTCTTGCCTTGAACCTATTTGGAATTGAGTCCTACACCATTTTGCAATATGTCCAAAGTTATTGCAGTTAAAACACTTGATATTGTAGCCTTTGGATGGTGCCCATATCCTAAAATATTTCTTGAAATAATTTCCATATCCACTCCTTTTCTGAGAAGCTCTATGACCAATCCTGTTACATGAGAAGCAATGTCCCTGAAAACCATACCTTCTTCCTTTGATGCTCCTTCTAGCAAAATCAAACTTCTTTGCTCCATAGACCCTGCAGTGTATATCCCTGTGTCCAAATCCATTACAAGAAAAACAATGTCCTTGAAAAGCCCTTTGTTCATGCCTTGTTTCCTCATACCTTTCTTGACCATTATCCTTATGATCATTTTCAACTTGTGCATTGCATCCTTGAACCTTCTTTGTAGTATCTAAATCCTCTTCCTTAATTTCTTCTTTGCTTTCCTCTTCAAGAGTTTCTTTTTATTTTGAAATTGATTCACCTATCTCAAAACAAGAACCAAACTGAATATTTGGAGCCATAGGAACTTTGTAACTTTCTTCATAACACTTAGGTGCTTCCTTGCTTTCATATTTTAGAACTTCCTTTCCTTTTGAGTGTGATTCCCCAAACCTGAAATATGAGACCTTTGATGCTTTGAAATCTTCCTCTTCTTTCTCTTTATTTGTGTCAAGTAGCAAATTGGCATCCATATCTATAACCTCTGAAATGTTTCCTTCTTAGTGAAAATATCTTGACCTTTTGAGTCATGTGATGGATCAAACTTCTTACGTATGGAACATCTCAATTCTTTTAGATTCTCTTTACCCTCTTGTAGTTGCCCATGGATATCATTGAAGTCTTCCTTTAGATCAACTGAGATATATGACTTTATTACACTATTCTCTTGTTTAACTTGTTCTGATTGGAGTGAATATTATTATTCTAATTCTATTATTCCATATAAAAACCCTTCTTCATCTTCACTATCACTAGGATCATTATAATCTTCTATAGCAAACAAAATCTCAAGATTTCTTTAACCATGCTTGTTTTCCTTGATGTGTCATCTCATCTTCACTATTTTCTTCATGTGGACACTTGTATGCATAGTGACCAAGATCACCACACTTGTAGCATATGACTTTCCTTATATCCTTGATACCAATTGAAGAAAACAAGCTTATACTGAGAGGGGGGGGTGAACGGTATAAGACCACTTTTTACTTTCTTTCCAAACCAATATCAATTAATGTTCTTAATTGCAATAACCAAATATAGCAGTGTGCATTAATAACTCAGATAGCAATAGTAAGCAAGAGCATAAGTCACCACACACAATTGAGACACAAGATTTAATGTGGTTCCCCCAATGTGGGTACTCCACAAGATAATATTCTTATAATATTTCACACAAAAATAAGGATCCTTATCCAATACAATAATTTCTTTGATCTGCTCAAAGCTAGGCAATAACAAGCTCACATAGAACTTGTCCAAATCTGCATAACAAGCTCACATAGAACTTGTCCAAAATTGCTCAACAAGCTCACACAAAACTTGTCCAAATTTCTTTGATCTATTCAAAGCTAGGCAATAACAAGCTCACATAGAACTTACTCAAATCTACTCCAACAATCTCACTAAGAACTTGTCCAAATCTTCTCTAGCAAGCTCACTAAGAACTTGCTCAAATCTACTCCAATAAGCTCACTAAAAACTTGTCCAAATATGCTCTAGCAAGCTCACCAAGAACTTGCTCAACTCTGCTCAATAGGCTCACTCAGAACCTCATCAAAATCTGTCCCAAATCTATCCACAAATCTGTCTAAAATTGTCCACAAAGTTGTCCCAAAAACTATCCACAAATCCTTCTTAAATGCTCAATCAATCATACATAAACTACCACAAATTTATCCATAAATCTATCCCAAAGGCCTTCTCAAAGGCTCAATAAATCATGCTCAAGTAGTATTCAAATCTCATCCACAAATATATGAAGGCAAGGATCAAAGATGAACTCAACAATGAATGGCAATGCACTCTACAATGGATGACAATAATGATCCACAATGATCTCAACTCAAATCAACTCAAATCAATCTCAACTCAAGTCAACTCATAGAAGCATAAAGAGAATTGTTAGAGACTCAATATGTTCTAAGCTCAATCTCAACTCAAATCAAAATTATAGAATAGTTTGTTTCATGGGACTTGAAAAATCACCTCACACAATCACTTGACTAGGCTCAATCAACTCAACTCAACCAATCACCACAAGGGACAACTCTTTCTCACAAAACCCTAGTCCAAGCATGTATCAACCAACTCAAATGTTTCCAAAAATGCTCAACCACAAATCTCACATAACAATGATACTCATGTTCTTTTCAAGTTCTTTACATAACCAATGGGCTTCAAAAACTATGCTTATAAAACAAGGTTTAAACACAACTCTCAAACTAGAAAACCTTGAAGCATTCAACCAACCACTTTCGAAAAGGAAACCACAATCAATCCTTTTCACTCCAATGATATTTCACAAATCAACCACCATAAACAATCAATAAGAGAATGTGCCCATATATTTTTTGATGCCAAGAAGTTGTCCACAAAATCTGCCACACTAAACACAACTTTACTTTCCAATATCAATAAGGGTTAGTGGACTTCAAATAATAATCACAAGATAAAGCATAACTCAATTTACACCTTTTTACTTCAACTTAAAAAACACATCCACCAAAGTCCTTTTTAATAAAAACCCTTGTCAAAATAATAATCAATAAACCTCTCAGAAATAACAACTCCTTATTTATCCTAAATATTAATTCTCAATTTCATGAATATCAAATTAAATCAACAACTCATCCACCTTTGAAATAATAATCACATCCCTTATAAAAATAAAGTTTAATTAAAAACTTTAATTATTCCTAACCACCTTATAACTCCAACTTAGGGCTTAACATAATTAATTAGAGAAAAAAGGTATTTACCTCCTCAAGGGGATTCAAACCCCCGACTTGCCCACACCGCGAGTGCCTTAGCCGTAGCTAAGGTTGCCACACAAGCTAGTAGCTCTTTCGAAAGGGAAAGACACAACGTGCCTTAAAACCTTTCCTCCCTTTTTGCAAATAAAAAGCGCTTCGAGCGCTTTTCTTCCAATGCCTTTAGAAACGTAGTCAAGGGTATTCGAAACCTTGACATTTGTGCTGCCACACACCTTAGCCAAAAGCCAACTGCTAATGCGCCACTCTGCCCCTGATGACTTTGGACTTTGATCAACCTTCGTTTATTCGTTGCTTTTGCTTTCTAAAAGATTTTCACACGATCTCAATTCGGATGCTTATCCAATGATTATTAACCATGAGCAAGCCTAGGTTTATGAACCTTAGGTATCCCATTTATATAGCCTCCTTATTATTTTTGATGACATCGGTAAAAATCTTACATATTTAATTTTAAATTTAAATTTTAATTTTAAATAATTTAAATTTAAACTAAATAATAAAAATTAAATATCTCCATCACCGGGGCACCTTTTCGATCAAACGAAAGGCCAATTTGGATTTTAAGAAAATTTAGTTCAAATCTGTCATCCATGGTTTTAAACAAAACCTTTTATTTTGCCTGCCTTGGTTTTCACAAAAACCCTGTATTTATCCATGCTTTCCAAAATATCATTTGGCCACCAAAACTCAATGTGATCCATGTGACATCAATGATCCATGTGACATCAATGAAAACATAAAATAACTCAAATTGCCAACAACCACTTAGTGTGCTGATCCATGTAGTACATTCACAGTATATCCTCAAGCACTTGGTTCTCCTTGTCAGTCTGACCATATGTTTTTGGGTGATAGGTGGTACTAATATTCAGTTTGGTCCCTAATGCTCGATGCAGTGCTTGCCAAAACTCAAAAGTGAAACAAGAATCTTTATTAGAGATTATAACTTATAGAAAGCCATAGAGTCTTACCACTTCCCTGGAAAACATACTGGCTACAATAGTATTGCACATTACCTGGTATAAAATATGCGACTTTAGTTAATTTATCCACAATTACTAGAATTGCATCATGCATGAACCTTCTTTTAGGCAACCTCACTATAAAATCCATTGACACTACTTGCCACTTCTGTGTGGGTATCTCATGCGAATATAGTTTTCTAGCTGGATGCAGGTGTTCCGCTTTCACCTTTTGATATTCCAAGCATTTGGCCACATAGTTGGTAATATCCTTTTTCATACCAGGACAAAAATATGCTTTTTTAATATTCTCTTGCATCTTTGCACCTCTTGGGTGCGTAGAGTAGGGAGTTCTATGTGCCTTCCTAATAATTGTTTTCCTCAATCCTCCTAAGTTGGGTACCACAAACCTATTCCTAAAATAAAGCAAATCATCCCTAAAAACATAATCTGCATCCTTGGCTGCTTTATGTCCATTCAGACTTAAATACGACTAATAAAAATCATTTTTTTCTTTCCATGTTTTAATTTGATCTATTAGACCATATTGATATTTTGTCATTGTGGTTATACACCCTCTTCTACTTAAAGCATCAATGACCTTATTCTCTTTACCCTTAATGTACTCAATACCAAAATCATACTCCGCTAGGAACTCTAGCCAATGTTATTGTCTAGCATTTAATAAGGGTTGAGTAAATATATATTTTAGACTTTGATGGTTTGTCTTTAACTCAAATGGTATTCCCATAAGATAATGTCGCCAAAATTTCAAGGCATGTACTACCGTTTCCAATTCTAAATCATGAGTGGCATAATTGACTTTATGCCTCTTGATTTTCCTAGACTTGTAAGAAATTACTGCATCTCCTTGGGTCAAAATCCCACCTAACTCTTCGATTAATGCATATGTACAATGTGTAAATTTCTTATTAGTATCTGGTAATTATAGGATTGGTGCAGTCGTCAACCTTTCTTTCAAAACTTGAAAAGCTTCCTCACACTGCTCTATCCACTTGAAACCTTTCCCTTTTCTCTGAAGGTTTGTAATAGGTTGGGTAATTTTTGAAAACCCTTTGATGAAGCACCTATAATATGTTGCAAGTCCTGTAAAACTTTGGACCTTTGTGACATTAGTAGGTGTCAGCCAATCCATGATTGCCTCAATTTTCTTGGGGTCTATTGCAATTCCTTCAGCAGAGACATTATATCCAAGGTATTACACTTGTGGAGTATAAAACTCACATTTTGACAATTTTCTAAACAATTGATTCTTTCTAAGAATTCCAAGCACTATTCTTGATAAGGGTTGGTTAATCCAAAAGGTAAGACGATAAACTCAAAATGCCCATATCTTGTTCTAAATGTTGTTTTAGAAGCATATTTATCTCAAATTATTAACTGATGATATCCAAATATCAAATCTATTTTAGAAGAGATGGTTGCTCCTTTTAGTTAATCAAATAAATCATCAATCCTAGGTAATGAATACCTATTTTTGATAGTAACCTTATTCAACATTCTATAATATATGCACATTATTGAGGTATCGTCTTTCTTTTTAACAAAATAATAGGAGCTCCCCAAGGTGTCACACTAGGTTTGATTAACCCCTTTTCAAGTAAATCATGTAGTTGTGTTTTTAGCTCTTGTATCTCTATAGGAGTAATCTTGTAAGGTGACCTTATGATTGGTGTTGCAGTTGGTAACAACTCAATTGAAAAATCAAATTTCCTCTGAGGAGGTATCCCCGAAAGTTTATCAGGAAATACATCCTTGAACGCACCTATCATCGGATGTTTCTAGAAGAGGTCAGATTCCTTCTCAGACTCTTCTCTTCTATTCATATTTACTATGAAGACCATACCCTTATTCTTAATAATATTCTTAAGTTGCATTACGAATAATAGATGGGGTTTTACTTCTATTCGCTCATAATTAATTCTAATCCTTTGAGTAGATTCATCTACAAATTCCACCCATATTTCTTCAAATTTTAAAAGAGCCTTGTGCACTTTTAACCAATCAACTCCCAAGATGATATCAAACGCGTGCAAATATGCCACATACAGATGCTAGTTGATCTTTCCTTGTGGTAAGGAAATATGGGAATCAAAGAGACACTAGTTAACATGGTGAGTTTACCCTGAACCATACTTTACATTCCAACCACTTGCCAAGAATCCAGGTCTAACAAGTGAATCCCTCATTAATCTAGGTGATATAAAGCTATTAGTTGACCCACTATCTATTAAAATTTGCACAAGCTTACCAAAAATTTTACCATTTAATAAGAAATGAGTAATTTGACCATCGAGTTCAGAACTACCTGTGGTTACATAAATCCTGTGGCTAGCTTCTTTTGGGGCCTTTGATGGTACATCAGCTCTGTGAGGGCATTTGTTGGCATAATGAGCTCCTTTGCACACCCAAAATCCATTTGGTGGAGCTCTATTACCTCTGTTTTTGCTTTTATTTCTATTCATGGATGTAGTTTCCCAATCCCTTCCCTAACCCATTGGTTTATGGTCTTGTCTTTTAGAAAATTATTTAACATCCTTCCTTAATTTACCACCTTGATAGCTAGATTTATTTTTGCCACCTTGTTTATTCTGATCTCCTTTTTGTTTCTTATTATGTTCCTTTTCCCATTTCATAAAACCAACAGTTTTATGTTTTTTGAGTTTATATTTCTCTTTTTAAGATAACTTTTGATAGTTAAACCATTTCTTCCTTGTTTTTTGATTAGCTTTCTCCTTCCTTGCTAAATCAAAAGCAGTAGGTAAATTGATGGGATTATGCATATGTACTACTGTCATAATTCTAGGATGTAATCCCAGAATAAATTTTTGAGTTTTCATTTCCTAATTGCTTTCATATTGGGAAGCATACTTTAACAATTGTATGAAATTTTGGTGATATTCTCGAATTGACATGTTCTCTTGCCTCAAATTTGAGAATTACCAAAACTTCTCCACATAATATTGTCTTGTCAAGAATTTATCTCTGAATTCCTTGATGAACTCCTCCCACTTGAGGTCAGTAGCTTCCACCTCATGCCCTTTCTTATATGATTTCCATCAGTCCAAGGCTATTTTTGTCATATTCATAACTGCCAAAGCAGTTTTAGATTCAAAAGATAGAACCACCAAAGAAAAGTAGGACTCTAGTTCACTTACACTTAGTTGACTCTTCGTCATATTTTCCATTACACTTAGATATTACAATATTTTTAAGATTTCTATCCAATTCTTTGCTCACTCTTGCCCTTCTAGCACTTGGATCCCTCAAGTTCCCTTAGTGCTTCCACTATCTTGTTTAATCCAGTTTCTCTTTCTCTAGCTAAGTCTTCTATGACTCGTTATTGTTGGACAATAAGTTCTTGTTGTTGGGCCATGTGAGTTTTCTGTTGGGCCATCTCTTCCCTTTGTTTTTCCATTTGCACTTGCAATAATTTAACCATATTTACAAGGTTCCCTCCTTCACCATTAGTTTCGTTTGAAGGAATCTCATGAACCCTTTTTTGCCTTCTTTCACGTTGAGGACCACCTTGATAGCTAGATTTATTTTTTCCACCTTGTTTACTCTGATCTCCTTTTTGTTTCTTATTATGTTCCTTTTCCCATTTCATAAAACCAACACTTTTATGTTTTTTGAGTTTATATTTCTCTTTTTAAGATAACTTTTGATAGTTAAACCATTTCTTCCTTGTTTTTTGATTAGCTTTCTCCTTCCTTGCTAAATCAAAAGCAGTAGGTAAATTGATGGGATTATGCATATGTACTACTGTCATAATTCTAGGATGTAATCCCAGAATAAATATTTGAGTTTTCATTTCCTAATTGCTTCATATTGGGAAGCATACTTTAACAGTTGTATGAAATTTTGGTGATATTCTAGAATTGACATGTTCTCTTGCCTCAAATTTGAGAATTACCAAAACTTCTCCACATAATATTGTCTTGTCAAGAATTTATCTCTGAATTCCTTGATGAACTCCTCCCACTCGAGGTCAGCAGCTTCCACCTCATGCCCTTTCTTATATGATTTCCATCAGTCCAAGGCTATTTTTGTCATATTCATAACTGCCAAAGCAGTTTTAGATTCAAAAGATAGAACCACCAAAGAAAAGTAGGACTCTAGTTCACTTACACTTAGTTGACTCTTCGTCATATTTTCCATTACACTTAGATATTACAATATTTTTAAGATTTCTATCCAATTCCTTGCTCACTCTTGCCCTTCTAGCACTGGATCCCTCAGGTTCCCTTAGCGCTTCCACTATCCTGTCTAATCCAGTTTCTCTTTCTCTAGCTAAGTCTTCTATGACTCGTTGTTACTGGACAATAAGTTCTTGTTGTTGGGCCATTTGATTTTTCTGTTGGGCCATCTCTTCCTTTTGTTTTTCCATTTGCACTTGCAATAATTTAACCATCTTTACAAGGTTCCCTCCTTCACCATTAGTTTCGTTTGAAGGAATATCATGAACCCTTTTTTGCCTTCTTTCACATTGAGGACCTTCATTTCTTAAATTTGTTCATGGTCCTCTTATAGGTTTGTAGGTTATTTCCTCCTCCCTACCTCTCGTAGGATTTATCGAGGATCCACCATGCAACATTCGTGCCATTGGTATTGTAAGTGAAAGAGGTAGTAAATTAGTTATCATTTTCTAACTTAGTTCACACATAGAGTTCTATAAATTTAGAATCAATTATGCTCTGGTACCATATGTAACAACCCACTCACCTGGTTGTCTAATTAAAAACCAAATTATTATTTTTTAAAGGTTTAAACTGCTCTATCCAGAAAGGTTTATCTACCAAAACAAGGTAAATTTTATGTTTTCACATTAGAATTCATCCCTTATTTTTTTTCACATTGTCATTAATATAGCATAGGTACAATATACCACTTTTGGGTTCAAGACTACTGCAGACAATCACCCAAGAATTCTACAATATGACTAAAATATACTATAAATAGAAAGTGATAAAAATGACTAAAATATACTATAAATAGAAAGTGATAATGCAGTATGAAGGTAATGGTCACTCCATTAATGTAAGCTAAATAACTGCATTGTACTCCATACACGAGTTCTACCACTATCTACTACTCTATAATAATGCACTTGATATGTATGATCTCTATATGATGCCCTTTATATAGGAAGATAGAATCCTTGGCCAACACTCTACCTAGTTGTACAAGGGGACACCTTGCACATTGACACTTGTGCATTTATTACATTGCTTGAAGTAAGTAGCTAACTTTCCCCTAAAGTAATCTCCTACTCTAACTATGTACCATAGGTGGTCCATTTACATGACCCAAATGATGTAATATACTCTAACTCTAACAAACAAACCACACATTTTCTATGGTAATAGTTTTTAATTTTCATCAAATATTAAAAAAAAAAATTAGAATAGATGTATTATATTTTAACTAAAATTAATTAGTATTTCAACCGATGGTTGCAAGGAAAGCATCATCAAGCATGTTAGGATATATGGGAACAAATTGAAATTCCAAGTAGGTAGTGTACTACGATATTGGCTACAAATTGAAAGGCTAGTTCATTATATGCAATAGATATAAATAATGTATTTTTATTAATTGGCTGTAAAGATACTTGCCTCATAATGAAATCATCCTATTTACTCTCTACATACCTTGATTTTCATGATTATTTATAAAGTTGTTGTGGGTTTTAAGTAATTTGCACATTTCATATTTTTTAATCTTGTAGATTCAAGGATTTACATTAATTTATAAGTTATCATTCATAGAGTTTTGGTCAATAAATGGTGAGACATTTAGTCTATTCAAGTTCTAACATTGGGTATTCTAATTACTTATGCAAGGATATCAATGTTAGGGAAAAATATTTATTTTGTTCTATTTGCTTTTGGTTTTGTAGGTTCTTAGTGGTGTGTGGTTTTCTAGACAATTTGAGTTTATATGCTAACGTTTTATGGTTTAGACATTGCTACTACTAATTGATTATCTATTTTATTTGTTAGTTTTTAAGTCTTTAATGTAAAATATATTATTTTGTTCAATTGATATTTTGTTATCAGTTATATGAATTTGTGTTTGCTTCCAATATGGTATTACTATGAATTTTTGTTTGCTTTCAATTTGGTATTATTAAGAGGTCATGTCTTTGTTTATGATTGAATTCTTTAGGTATACACATGCCAATATATTGTTTGATGATGTCTTTTTTCAAGAAATATAGTAAGAGATGAGTTTATTTCAAAGAAATTATGTTGTTTATGAATATAATAAATTTTTTTACTTGAGTTCAGTTGATATTTTATAATTATTATATATAATTATATTGTTGTTATGTTTATTTTATTTAGATTTACTAATTACTAATTTAAATAAGTATAAATGTATGTTGTTACTAACCTACTTATGAACCTTTTATATGATTTATAATGAAAAATAGTGTAATTTAATGATGTATTTTATTTTATTTAGATGTTATTTAGAAATTTGTCTATTTTTCTAAATACCTTTGTTTTTCTCCTCATTTATGAGATAAATAATAATTAAAACATTAGTTTAAAGCAACCTTGCTCTAAAAATATGGTGGTTCTCTATTGCTAGTGTTTTACTAAGCATACAACTTTTATCAATGATTATTGTATTAAATGTATTTTTCTATGTGTATATTCTTTTATTCAATGCGTATTATGAAGGCATAATACAAACCAAAAAAGAATGTAAGGTCCTATATAATCTTAAGGTAGAACTATGTAGGCTTTCTTAACTTTATTTTATAAATAAATAGATGTGTTAGACTCATTATTGTTATTTTATGGTAGTATCATATCTTCTATATTTAGTTTTGGATGGTATAGAAGACCCAAATATGCACTTATTTTTAAGAATTGAAATAGAAAATTGCACCTTTCTTAGTCTTTTCAATATACATTTTTTTCTAGAACATGGTAGAACCATTAATGCAATGAGAATAGTAAAATGATTTTTCTATTAAAAATATATAAAATATTTTTTAAATACTAAAATGTAATTTAGAATGTGTAGGAAAAATACAAACTTTTCCATAAAAAGAAAAAAAGATATGTCATCAATACTGAAATGCAATTTATGACGCAAATAATTTATAATGCATGAAAATGATCTTGGATTTGAATCATGTTACTTTGGAGTTTTTGAAAATAGTATTTGTCATATCATCCCTAGGGTATAGTTGAAATTTGAAAAGCTACCACTATAGCCTCCACCCCACCTAGGAAAATGTTTTATAATAGTAATGGACAACAATGTTTATCTTTGAATAGATGTGATCTAGAAGTGTCTGTGTTTTTTTATACCTCAGTTTTTTCTAGTTATTTTGAGAGAAATAAAAAATAAAATATCAGTTAAATATAAAATAAAAACAAGTAAATTTAGAATAAAAGACTCCTATATGCAATATGTATGTTGAAGGCAGAATAAAAACAAGAAAACTAGAGTTGTTATAGAACTTAAATTGAAGACTATGCAGTAAAACTTTATTAATTTCCTTTTATACAAATATTAGAAACTCTTATAGAACTTAAAATTAAGGACTGTGTAGTTAAAATTTATTAATCTTATTTTATGAACTCTTATTTATATCAAATGGTTGTAAAAAACTCATTATGGGCAATATATGTCTCTTGGAATACAATCATGAAAGTACCATATTGTTTATATTTAATGTTAGATGCTTTAAATGTTTAAATATATTACATTATTTGGTTCATGCTAATGTACCACCTTGGGTACATCCTTAGATTAAGAAAGAGTATTCTAGATTAGAAGTTATGATTTACTTTATACAATGTAATAAATGCACAAGTATTATTGAAGTATGCAAAGTATTGCAACTTTATTATTGATATTTTGGTGAATTTTATCTTAAGTATTTAGCTTCAAAATCTAACAGTGGTATCAAAGCCACATTAAGGTTTTGACTTGCACAGTTTTTAAAGTTGCAAAGGATATTTTTACTGGTTAAGGAGAAACCAGTGAAGTTAATGAGATTACCTCTAGAAAGGAAAACCAGAGAAATTTGAATATTTACCTATTCCAAGAGCAAATTCGAAATAGAAGGAGATTTCAGGTCTTGAAGATAGACCTTGACATTGAGGAGATTAAGAGGCCCAAGAAAGAGGTCCTATTGTAGAGTTTGATAGATTGAAGGAGATTCCAGATTGTAAGTTGGCTAGAGTATTTCCACATGGTTTAAGGAGAACTCGTGAAGACTAGAACTCAACACATAATTATTTCCACAAGATTTGAGAATAACTAGTGAATTTTACTCATTTTAGAATTATGGAATTTTTTGTGCATTTGGTTGCTATTGTCTAAGTTTCTTGTTGCAAAAAATTAACTCTCAAAAGTTGAGAAACTTTCTACATCAGATAGAGAAAACTTTCACCTTCATTGCCTGAAAATCTGTGTGTTCCTTGTGTACGGATTAGTTCTTTATTACAAAAAAGTAGACATTGAATATTGAGGAGGTCAGAGAAAAGACCCATTGAATATTGGAGGTTGAAGAGACTCGAGGAGGAGATATCATTGAAGACTAGAGAGGGAAGGCTATAGATTGGAGAAGTTGAAGAGACCTGAAAGAGATCATATTGAAGAACTTCCAAATTTGGAAGATTGAATATTGTATATTGGAGACTGCAGATTGGAGATTCAAGATAGAGAAGGACTAATAAAAGGTCTTATTATAGAATTCAGAAGCAATTTTTTTTGGATATCTAGGAAAGAGATCTCGTTGCAAAATTCCCACAATTGGAAGATTGAAGAGACAAGAAAATGTCTCATTAAAGTTGAGAAGTTGTAGAATTAGAAGACCCAAGAGGAGAGGTCTCAAGAGAATTTGGAGAAGAAGAAGGCTAGAGAAATTTTTATCATAGAATTGAAAGAGTGACTATTGGAGGAGTTGCAGAGAAAGCTAGAGAAAGAAGATTGCAAGCAAGGATATGTTTTTGATAAGAAGGATTTGGGATAATTATCGCCATCCAACAACAAGCCCAAGAGGAAGAATTTTTTGTAACAAGTTTACCAAATTTTGGAGAAGGTTTTTGAAGATCTCAAGACATTCAAATTTTTGAAGAAGAAGACAATAAAGGAGATCGAATTTGGAGTTGCAATTCAACAAGGAGATTGAGGGATAAGAGAATATTGAAGAGCCCATAATTTTGGAAAATTTAAGAACAACCATAGTAGTTTTGAAGGCTAATTTGATAGGAAAAGGTTACAAAATTTTGAGGAAGACATTAAAGGATTGAAGGATAGTAAATTGAAGAAGGTATTGAGCGGCAGATTTAGAAAGTTTTGGGTATATTTTAGAGTTCCCTTGAACATGATATTTAAGGAGGTTGAGACAGTGAAAGAAGGCAACATTTTGGAGATATTCATTGCAGGTTTTGGACAGCGAAACAGAGGAGGAGTTGAATGGAGACTTGCAAAATTTTTGCCAGCATTTGGGCAACACTAATAGCTGCAAGTTTCATAGTTTGAAGGAATATATTTGGAGCCACAAAATTAGATCTTGTAGACAACATTAGGATAAGGAAAAGAGCTATGATTTTGGAGAACTTGGTAAATTTGAGAGAGTTTTTGGGCAACAAGCAAGTTGGAATTTGAGCAGCAATTAGAGCTGCAAATTTGGTAAGTTTTGAAATAGTAAAGTGAAGGAGAGTAAAGGTGCAAAACTTACAAGATCGAGGTTGCTAAAGGGTGAATCAAATCACCAAATAAACCATATGAAAAGGAGATAAAAAAGGTATGCGATATTGGGGCAACCTAAATTTATTATTGAAGTATTTAAAAAAGGTCTACATTAAGCATTTGAGAGAACCATATTACTTTTATTAATCTGAAGAAGGACGTTGAAAAAAAAGGATTATTCAAGCATAAAGGAGTTGATAACGTTTGCATCTTAAGATCTACAAGATTAAAACAATGATATTAAAGTAAAAGTTTTTTTAGAAAGGAGAAATAAGAAGGATGCAAAATTATTATTGAATATTGTTTTTTAGCCTATAAGAGTGCATATTTATTAAAGCAAAAGGAAATAAAGTAAGACCATTGGTTTGAGCAAGTTAGAGACCAAGCAAGGATTAAAAATAAAGTATACTATTTCAGTGTCTAAAGACACTAAGTAGCCACAGTCTAAAGGAAGACTGTAAGCATTCATTTGGAGTAGAGAGTGCCACTATTGAAGTGTAAGAGCCTGTTTGGAGGAGATAGTGATATTGTTGCTCAAGGAAGACCCATCACCATTTAAAGTAAAGTCACCTTCATATGAAGAAGCACCACCATAGTACAAGAAGGCAAAGCCACTATCATTCGAGGGAAAGCCACCATCGTCCAGAGAAGAGCCACCATAAAAATGTTGAGCAAGCTATCGAGTTTCACGCAAGGAGTCCAAACGAATGTGTTTTCTATAAAAGAGTGTAAGAGATATGTAGATACAAGTGTTGAGAATTGGTGGATACGTTACATGCAATAGACACGTGTTAGAGAAGACAAAGGATAAGCTAATGAATGTTTCAGGTTTTGAATAAACACCAAGGCTAAAAGAAGGTGTTTAAACACCAAGGCTGAAAGAAGGCATTAAATATTTATTTGGAAGCAAGACACTTGGTAATAGTAACACCCAAAGTATCATATTATCATCTGCCCAAGCAAGAATGTGTTATATGAGCTTAAGGAGAGACGAATTTAGAGCATTGGAATATTATGAGTGCCATGTGGCACATATAATATAGGAGATCAACAGGTTTGAAGGATTTCAAGCACCCATATCAAGGAGAGAATGTATTTTAAGGAGAGAAAATTTGAAAAGTGAAGTGCATATTTGCAGAGACATGCTGGAAATAGAAGAAGGTGTAAGTGGAGTCATTAATTAAAGTTTGAGTGGGAGTAAGCAGAGATACACCACTTAGCATTGCAGGAGAGATATTCAAGCCATGTAGGGAATCAAAGGGTCAAAGACTAAATACGTTGCAGAGCACCTGTGTAAAGACTGAATTCACTTGGCCAATCAAAAGGGAGATAGAATAATATTTCAAGGTGAGCCAAAGCATAACAAAGATTCCATAAAAAGGAGAGTGCCTATTTGGAGACGATCAACCACTATTGACCAAAGAGAATTACCACCTTCAAGGCTGAAGGTAATTCATTTTATTTATAAGCACAAAATATGAGGTATAAGGGAGAGATATATTTACAATTATTATTTTCTAAGAATAAAAGTAAAACTATTTAATTTGGAGGGATAAGAATTAATATTTGAAACCTTAGAAATAAGATTAATGCTATATGAGAATTTTATGAAGGATTGAAATTTGGTTCGAAGAAGTTGAAGGAATAAATTTAAAGTTTTGTAATTTTATTATTTGATATTTACAATTTGATTAGATTGGAGTAATAAGGTTTTCTAAATCAAATTAAATTTATAAAATTTGTAAACATATTTTTATAGAATTTCTAAATTTCTAAGTTCGGAGTTATAAGGTATTCAACATCAACATAGGATTGAAAAGTTTAGAATTAAAAAGAAATTATATTCTTAAGGTTAATTTCAAAAGTTTTAGAGTTTTAAAAAATTGCATTCAAAATTGTTTTTGGTTTACTACTCAAACATTAGGGAGATATAAGGAAGTCTACAAAAGTTAATCATGACAACACGCAACTTCTTCCTTTCAGAATATCAACTACTTAAGGATCCTAATTATACCTCATGGAAAAATAAAGTGAGATCGATATTGATAGTAGAAAAACTTTGGGAGATAGTTAAAGAAGCAAAAACCAAACCTACTGAAGATGCTAAGGAGATTAAAAAATATGAAGACGATGAAGCAAAAGAACTTATGATCATAACTTTTGCAATTATATATGAAATACAACCATATATTAGTTTAGCATCAACTTCTACAAAAGCTTGGAATACTCTATCCAAAATATTTGAAGAAAAGAATAAAACCACCATTTTAAATCTTTGGACTCAATTGCATTCTCTAAATGTTAACAATGGTGAAAGTATAGAGTTATTTTTAAAAAAAGTGGTAGATATAGTTATTAACCCTAGGAGAGAAGGGAAAAGATAAATTACCTGTTCAAGTAATTCGAAGAGAACTTCCTGAAAGTTATAAGCACTTAGTTACATCTTTACAAATTTTGAGTAAGGATACTTTATTTGATGAATTGGTTAATATAATATAAGAATATGAAGTGGAGAATTAGTTACATCTTTACAAATTTTGAGTAAGGATACTTTATTTGATGAATTGGTTAATATAATATAAGAATATGAAGTGGAGAATTCAATCAAATATGAAATGACTAACAATGCATTAGTCTCAAAAGATAATCAACAAGAAAATATCACTACATTCTCAAGGAACAAAACAAAGTGAAATGATAGATATTATCAAATTTGCAAGAGAAGAGGTCATAGTACAAGTTACCGTAGATTCAATTTAATAAATCAATATCAAGGGAACCAAACAAATTCAAGAAATCAATCAAATAGGTTGTTTCAACCAAAACAATATCAAAATCAAATTTAACTTTTTTTCTATACAATATTTTGTAGAAGATGAAATTTAACTTAGGATGTATTGAAGTGATCTTGGATTTGAATTGTGTTAGTTTTACCTAAGTTTTTAATATCTTTAATTATATATATATATATATATATATATATATATATATATATATATATATATATATATATATATATATATATATATATTTCTTTGTTGAGATTGTTTATCTCTAGATTGGATAAAATCATGTAACTTGGTGTTCTTTAAAAAAATAGACATCTTTGTAAAATGTCTTTCATTTCAATTTTCTTGGATTGAATAAAATGATTAATAAAGACTATACCAGATAATGATCTATTTGCTTTATTAAATATTGTAGTAGGTATTTATTAATATTAAATTCGATATTATATTTAACTAGTGCATCATTCACAACAATCAATCATCTATATTTATATGTTATTCTTTACCTCTAAGATACAACCTTTACATTTAAAACAACTCTTTTTAACTTTATGTAACAAAATTTAATTTCACAACTTTTATTTATACATTCCCTACCCCTTTTATCATAGTTTTTGTAATTATCAACATAAATAAAAAGTAAAAAGATTTTTTTTTGTTTTTATTTTTATTTTTAACCTTATTAATTTATAAATCACTAACTTTTTATTTTAAAAATTTTGAAACATCTTAAATCTCATATGACATGCTTTAAAAGTATCAATATATCTTATTAAATAATTTTACCTATAAATTTTTTTTTTTTAAAATTATTTAGAAAATCATAGATTACAACAATTGAGTCGACACTAAGCTTAAAAAATTGATAATTAACAATAATAACGTACGTATTTCAAAGTGATTTTGTATTGTATTGTAATGAGTATGTTGGGAACTAAGGGTTAAATTGGAAGGCAATTCTACAACGCACACCTTGACTTATGCGACGTCTATCTATTCATTCACAATTGATGGACCTGCCGACTACTCTGAAAAGTTGAACATACCCTCCTTACCTGCCACTCCAAATTTGCACTGCCGTGTCAAACAAGATATGGAACAAACTTGAACAAAGTGAGAGTCCTCTATTCTATTCTATATTATATTATATTTCTCTTTAAATTGAGACTGACACACCACTTAGTGGGCTTTGTGGGGTAGTCGGCAACCATCAAAGTTATCATGGCTTTGGAAAAGAAAGGAAATATGACCAAGACTTGGAAAACGTATTTTATGGGCTACCAACAAAACTGAAAATCAGCCAACTTGTGTCACACAAACATCACAGTCTTCCAACGTGAACGTGGGGAGGACGGCTTATGGTTTTTTTCCACCATGTTTCCAAGGAATAATTGTACGATAAAATAAAGTATAGTGTTTACATATTTTCCTTTGTCTTTCTTCTCCCTCAATTACACTCTTTTCTTCCAACTCTTTTCTTCTCTTTTTCCCACCACAAATCCAACTCAATTATTTATTTATTTGTATTGTCCATAAATGCAGGTGACCATGCCTTTGCAATTCCATCCGAGAGGCAGTGACTTCTGCGTTTTGAGGGTTCGAAGAGATGGGAAGCCGTTCATTATTGTTGTTGTTGCCAGTACTACTAGTGATCTCCATGCTGCTCTTGCTCTCCCCTCCTGCGCGTTCAGACTCCGCTCCCTCCAATGTCTCTCACCATGACCAAGAAGCGCTGTTGGGATTGAAGCGTGCCATCACTTTTGATTCCAACAATTTCTTGGCCAACTGGACTCCATCTCTTCCTTTCTGCAATTGGACAGGTATCACCTGCTCTTTTCCTTTGCAAAGGGTTCTTAAGTTGAATGTCTCATACATGGGTTTAGTTGGCACTGTTTCTCCCCTTGTTGGAAATCTATCTGCTCTCGAGTCGCTAGATATGTCCAACAACCTCATTCACGGTCATATTCCACCTCAACTGGGACAGCTTTGCAATGCCAAGGAACTGCTTTTGTACCATAATGACCTAGAAGGAATCATTCCACCCAGTCTTGGCAGTTGTCACAGTTTAGTTGAGTTGAAGCTCAGCTACAACAGACTGCAGGGGAATATTCCAGCTGAGCTGGGCCACTTGGTAGGATTAGAGACTTTTTACTTGGGAGAAAACAGTCTTTTGGATATGATTCCTTCCTCTATCGGAAACCTTTCATCCTTGACTGACTTACAATTGGCAACAAATAATCTCACAGGCCCCATCCCTGCTGAATTGGGCAGGCTGACCCAGCTGCAAGTTCTTTACCTCCATGAAAATCAGTTATCAGGCACCATTCCCTCCTCCATAGGAAACCTTTCATCCTTGACTGACTTAGCATTGTACACAAATAATCTCACAGGCCCCATCCCTGCTGAATTGGGCAGGCTGACCCAGCTGCAAGGTCTTTACCTACATATAAATCAGATATCAGGTGCCATCCCCTCCTCCATAGGAAACCTTTCATCCTTGACTGACTTAGCATTGTACACAAATAATCTCACAGGCCCCATCCTTGCTGAATTTGGTAGATTGATCCACCTACAGGGTCTTTACCGCTATAAAAATCAGTTGTCAGGTGCCATCCCTTCCTCCATAGGAAACCTTTCATCCTTGACTGACTTAGCATTGTACAAAAATAATCTCACAGGCCCCATCCCTGCTGAATTTGGTAGATTGACCCACCTACAGGTTCTTTACCTCTATAAAAATCAGTTGTTAGGCACCATCCCTTCCTCCATAGGAAACCTCTCAGCCTTGACTAACTTAGATTTGTCAGAAAATAAAATCACGGGCCCCATTCCTGCTGAATTGGGCAGGTTGACCCATCTACATATTCTATATCTCTTTGAAAATCAGTTGTCAGGCACCATCCCTTCCTCCATAGGAAATCTTTCATCCTTGACTGAGTTAGGATTGGCAACAAATAATCTCACAGGCCCCATCCCTGCTGAATTGGGTAGGCTGACCCATCTAAATATTCTATCTCTCTCTGAAAATAAGCTTAGTGGACCAATCTCTACTTCCCTAGTAAATTGTACTGCTCTTGTAGCATTATCTTTGTATGGTAACCAACTAAGCAGACACATTCCACAAGAACTTGGTACCAAGCTTGCCAATTTACAATTACTTTCTCTATGGGAAAATAAACTTAGTGGAAACATACCAAATTCCATTGGAAATTGTTCCAAACTCAGGATTCTTCATCTAAGCGACAATTTGCTAAGTGGAATGGTGCCTATGGAGTTCGGGAAGTTGTTGTTGCTTAAAATAGGTAGTTTCCAAAACAATCATCTTGTTAGTGGAAACAATGGCACATTGGATTTTCTTATTGCCCTTACAAATTGCTCCCACCTTGAATGGCTAGAAATTGATCACAATCATCTCATTGGTGTTATACCTCCATCTATAGGCCACCTTTCTTCCAATTTGTCTTTATTGAACTTAGCACACAACAAGATAGGTGGAAGGATACCCAAAGAGATTAGCAATCTTACTAGCTTAACCTTCTTGAGCTTTAGCGATAATCTTTTAAGTGGCTACATTCCATCTAAAATTGGAAGACTCCAGAAGTTGGAAAGATTGAATTTGAGGAACAACAACTTGTATGGAACCATTCCAGATGAGTTTGGTAAGATGCAAAGATTAGGATTGCTAGATGTTAGTTGGAATAATCTCTCTGGAAGAATTCCAAATTCTTTGGGTAGACTTCAACAACTAAGAAGACTTTTTCTTCACCACAATCAATTCTCAGGAGAGATACCTATTAGTTTAAAGAGTATTCCAAATTTGGAGCTTCTTGATTTCTCTTACAATGATCTAAGGGGCAGAATACCGGGAGAGGTTATGGCCAGTCTTCAAAATCTTCAATTCTATCTCAATCTATCAAGGAATTTCTTGCAAGGACCATTGCCTGTAGAGATAAGTAAAATTATAAATGCTCAAGCAATAGACATTTCTAGCAATCATCTTGATGGGGAGATTCCAGGGGTACTTGGGAATTGTATAGCCCTAGAGACTCTCAACCTCTCCCATAATGCATTTGAAGGTCTAATACCAGATGCACTTGGCAAATTACAGAATCTACAAGTTGTTGACCTCTCCTATAATAATTTGAGTGGTCAAATTTCAGAAGAACGGTTGTTTCCACATAGGAATGTTACTGCATTATTCATGGGAAACTCCAACCTTTGTGGTCCAAAGAAGTACTTGTTACCTGTATGCTCAAAACAAGGGAAGGAAAAGCATTTGGTTCTTACAAAAGCAATACTATCAGGTGTTGGAGTCACTATCTTCATAATATGCTCTTTGCTTTTGGGAATTATGTGGAAATGGAACTCTTCATGGCAACAATTTGATCTTTCAATCTTTATGTTTGGAAGATTGGGGTACCAGAAGTTCACATATCAAGATCTCTTCAATGCAACAAATGGATTTAATGAAATAAATTTAGTCGGATCGGGTAACTTTGGTTCAGTTTATAAAGGAGTCTTAAGGGATGGTAAGATCATTGCTATCAAGGTTTTTAGCTTCCAAAATGAAGAAGGGAAAAGAAGTTTCAAGAGAGAGTGCAAAGTTTTGAGAAGAGTTCGGCACCGTAATCTCATTAGAGTCATAAGTGCATGTTCATACCATGATTTCAAAGGTTTAATTCTCCAATTTGCATCTAATGGGAGTTTGGAAAAGCATTTACATCTTGATAATAATGAGGAGGATGTTTGTGGATTAGGACTGAGTGAATGTTTGAACATTGCCATAGATGTAGCCCATGGCATGGAACATTTGCATTATGATTCTCCTATCCAAGTAGTGCATTGTGATTTGAAACTTAGCAATGTGCTTTTGGACGAGAACATGACAGCCCTTGTAACTGATTTTGGTCTGTCTAGGCTGACAAGTTCTACAAACTCTATGGATTCCATGAGCACAACACTCACTCTTAGAGGATCAATTGGCTACATTGCTTCAGGTATTTTGTTTTCTAATAATAACATCTACTTTTTGTTTTTTTCCAATATTTTTAAGAATGTTATTAATTTTAGATGGCTTAATTGCAGAGTATGGATTGGGTGTAAATGTTTCTATAAAAGGGGATGTTTACAGTTATGGGGTTTTATTATTAGAGATGGTTACAAGGAAGAGACCAACTGATGCCATGTTTGTGGAAGGCCTAGATTTACAAAAATGGGTGAGGTCAGCTTTTCCTAGTAAACTACAAGATGTTGTTGATAGCAGGTTGTTCAATAATGTGAATATGGAACAACATAGATGTCTTGTTTCTTTGATACATATTGGTTTGCTTTGTACAAATGAATCTCCTCAAGAACGACCCACTATGAGAGATGTAAGAAGGGCATTGGAGAGTCTAAGAGATGCTTTCTTGGGAAGTGTTGCAACCACTTCCTATTTAACAAGAACCATATCAGATTTGATACACAATCATAATGCTACTACAAAAATGGAAGGGGTGTTTGATAGCCAGAGTTCTACATATTAGCTGGTACATAAACATATAAAGCATTTACAAGGTACAAATTTTTACAATGATCTTTGTTATGAATTGCAATTAAATGGTATAATGAAAATTTAGAAATAAAGGTTAGATAAGTAATAGGGCCATATTTATCTAGTCTAGGTATTTTACAGTAATTAAAAATTTTATACCATATAATGTATGGAAGAGTTTGGGTTGTTCTATTTCTTATATAGTTTAAAGAGTTTAGGATCATTGTAATACGTAAGGTATCATTAACAGTTATTGATTAATAATAATATTAAATATCATTTTAGATCTATGAGATGTTTAATTAGATGCTTTTCTATGACTTAAGTTTAGCTAGTTCAACAAGTCTAATCAAGAATTTATTGTTGTGCTTTTAGATATTGTCTTTCATAGGCAGCAAACAAGAAGAGAAGTTTAATGGCATGCAAACAAAGAAGAGGAAAGAAAGGAGCTACTGTTCTTTTAGAATCTTTTGAGGTTTTTGTACTTATTCCTACCTTCCTACCAATTCTTCCATGTCAAAGTATCTACATTTATTGAAGATTGCAAATGAATTAGTTGGACACATTTACATTACTTGAAATATAGGGCAATCCCATCTTTGCTTGATAGAAAATAAATGGTCTTGCAGGCCTCACATTCTGCTGTTGGGGTTGCAGTGTTTTGGTCAAGGAATTCAGTTGACATTATCACTTGAAGCTGCAGTGACAAAGAGGTGGAAATTTGGAAGTATTGGGTTATGAATTTTACGCTATTACTGCTTTCTATGCTGGTTTTGGACTGAAGAGGATAACTTTCCTAAGGCAGTGAGACCTAAGATATACTGCCATTCAAAACTTGCCAATGACTGGTCCACAATTGCTGTAAAGGTGAGCTATTTTATTGAAAACATCATTCTTACATATACAAATGGCATTGTTTAAGATTCTTTGTGTGGGCTTTGTTGTTAGGCATGGCATCATCTGTTCCTGGATTCACTATCTTTGTTTCTGTGGTTGAGAGCTCAGTCTGTACATTGCTTACATTTGTTTTCCCAATACTGATTCACCTTAAAGCTTTTAAAATTTCTCTAGATTTAAAAAAAAAAAAACATTGATATGGCCATCTTAGTTTTTCAATCATTTTTGCTGTTTATGGCACATATAGAACATGTCCTGAAGTCTTTCTTAACCGATACAAATACAGGTTCCCTTCTGCAAAAGTTTGAGGGAAGCAAACTGAGAACTGAGTGTTGACATGTAAATAAAAAAGGGTTTTCATCTTGTTGCAGAGCAAGGAAAAAGGGGGTTTCTTTTAAGCTGTATATCACACACAGGTTTTGATGTTCAATTGTTCAGTATGACACACATGAACAAGCACTGTGAAGTCTTTGCACAGTCTGAGAAGATAACTTCTAGAAAACGCATTGTTTCATCGGCTTCCAATTTTATGCAAATTGAAATACTCATCGTATTTCAAACCAACCTGGGGATGGCTTATTTGATAGCACCTATGGAGGACATGCATGATTTAGTGGATTCATTTTGCATTCTATTTTCAGCACAGGCTACAGAAAACCTAGTGATGGCTTGTAAATATTCTTCTTCCTCGTAACTAATAGTGAACTTTACAGATTACATATTTAGCTCTTTCTGTGATTCAGATCTTAACAGGCACGATCAGGAAAATTAGTTACACGCGCGATTAGAAAAATAGTTAAAAATTTGCATTTAGATTAGCTTTACATGCATTCATTTTTTTTTTTAATGTAAATTATATTTCCTTCTCGAGGGTTTCTATATGATCGTGTTTGGTAAACGGCGGATTGGAGAGAGGCCACCAAGTGTTTAGCATTGGCATTCACTTGATGAGGGCCTCTTTGATTTTCAGGTAGAATGATATTTCATTACCGTGGAAGTGTAGAAAATAAATGTTTTTTTTGTTTGATTTAATTAGAGAGATGAAATGTTATACTCATGATCAATTCAACTCATGATCATTCACTTGATGAGGGCCTCTATTTCTGAGGAGACTTATGTTCAAATCTTGCCAAAAAGGGGTTTACCCTAATCCTTTCAGAATCATCTTATTTGTCCCATTACGGCTAGTCCCTTAAATGAACAAAGAAAAGCTATATAGCATAATCATGTCATAGTTTCATTTATCATTTCATTGTCATGCTTTGCTTAATAAAACAAGTTTCAAACACAAAACTTTCATTGTCTTAAAATAAAGGTCTATGGCACATACCAACTTCCAACCCATATCTCTAATAGAGCTATTGTATAGTTGATAGTTACATACTCGTGAGAAGGGTAAGTTGTCTTCTATAAGACTTGTTGACCCACCTACAAGTTCTTAACCTCCATACAAATCAGTTGTCAAGTGCCATTCTCTCCTCCATAGGAAAAGCTTTATTCCTTGATTGACTTGGAATTGTCAACAGATAATCTCATAGGCCCCATTCCTACAGAATTGGGCAGGTTGACCCATCTACATATTCCACACCTCTTTAAAAATCAGTTGTCAGGTGTCATCCCCTCCTCCATAGGAAACCTTTCATCCTTGACTGATTTAGAATTGTCAAAAAATAATCTCACAAGCCCCATTCCTGGTGAAATGGGCAGGTTGACCCATCTACAGACTCTCTACCTCTACTCAAATCAGTTGTTAGGCGCTATCCCCTCCTCCTTAGGAAACTTCATAGCCTTGACTATGTTGGATTTGTCAAAAAATAATCTCATAGGTCTCATTCCACAAGAACTTGGTACTAAGCTTGCCAATTTATAATATCTTTCTCCATGGGGAAATAAAATTAGTGGAAACAAACCGAATTCCATTAGAAAATGTTCGAAACTCAAGAATATTTATCTACATGACAATTTGCTAAGTGGAATGGTGCCTATGGAGTTAAGTAAGTTGTTGATTAAACAAATCAAGGTACAAAACAATCATCTTGTTAGTGGAAGCAATGGAACATTGGCTTTTATTATTGCTCTTACAAATTGCTTCCACCTTGATTGGCTAGAAATTGGTCAAAATCATCTTATTGGTGTTTTGCCTCCATCCACATGCCACCTTTCTTCCAAGTTGTCTATCTTGAAGTTATCACACAACAAGATAGGTGGAAGCATACCCAAAGAGATTAGCAATTTGATTAACTTAACCTGGTTGAGCTTCAGGGACAATCTTTTAAGGGGCCACATTCCATCTGAATTTGGAAGACTCTAAAAGCTGGAAAGATTAGATTTGAACAATGATCACCTTTATGGAATCATCCCAGATGTGATTGGAGAGATGCAAAGATTAGGATTGTTAAATATTAGTTGGAATAATCTATATGGAAGAATTTTGATTCTTTGGGTAGGCTTCAACAACTAAGAAGACTTTCTCTTCATCACAATCAATTCTCAAAAGAGATACCTGCTAGTTTAAAGGGTATTCCAAATTTGGAGCTTCTTGATTTCTCTTACAATGATCTAAGGGGCAGAATACCGGAAGAGGTTATAGCCAGTTTTCAAAATATTCAATAATAAAACCATATATATCTAGTTTAAGTATATTACAATAATTAGAAATTTTATAAAATATAATGTATGGAAGAGGATGGGTTTGTTCTATTTCTTATATAGTTTAAAGAGCAGGCTCATTGTGATACATAAGGTATCCTTAACAGTTATTAATTGATAATATTATTAAATATTATATTAGATCTATGAGATGCTTGATGTTTTTCTATGACTCATGTTTAGCTAGTTCAACAAGTCTAATCAAGAATTTATTGTTGTGCTTTTAAATGTTGTCTTTCATAATGTCATGTAGACAAAGGAGAGGAAAGAAAGGAGTTATGGTGACAAAGGAGAGGAAAGAAAGGAGGTACTGTGTTTTAGATTCTCTTCAGGTTTTTGTGCTTATTCCTACCTTTCTACAAGTTCTTCCATATCAAAGTGTTTACATTTGTTAAAGATTGCAAATGAAATAATTGAATACATTTACATTACTTGAAATATAGGGCAATCCCATCTTTGCTTGATAGAAAATGAATGGTCTTGCAAGCCTCACATTCTACTGGTGGGGTTGCAGTGTTTTGCTTGAGGAATTCAGTTTGCCATTATCAGTTGAAGCTGCAGTGACAGAGACATGGAAATTTGGAGTATTGGGTTATAAATTTTACACTGTTACTACTTTCTATGCCGGTTTTGGACCAAAGAGGATATTTTTCATATGGCAGGGAAACTGAAGATATACTGACATTCAAATTCAAAACTTGCCAGTGACTGGTCCACAATTGCTGTAAAGATGATTAATTTATTCATATTTCAAGTCATAAAGAAAAGTTTAAAATGAAATTAATGGAAAACAGCTGGTTTCAGAAAACATCACTCTTACATATGCAAATGGCGCTGTTTAAGATTCTTTGTGTGGGCTTTGTTGTTAGGCATGCAGTACTTGCATCATCTGTTCTTGGATTCAGCATCTTTGTTTCTTTGGTGGACAGCCAGTCTGTACATTGCTTACATTTGTTTTCCCAGTACCGATTCACCTTAAAGCTTTTAAAATTTCTCTAAATTTTTCACAAAAATTCATTGATATTGCCATTTTAGTTTTTGGAATCTTTTTTTGTTGTTTATGGCACATATATAATATGTCCTGAAGTTTTTATTAATCGATCTGTATTCCCATCCGGTTCAGTTTAGTACAAATACAATGTTCTCTTCTGCAAAATCTTGAGGGAAGCAAAATGAGAATGAGTGTTCACGTGTAAATAAAAAAGGGGTTTCATCTTGTTGCAAAGGAAGGGAGTACTAGTATTACTTGTAAGATGTATTTCTCAGACCTGACATGTTATTGATATTCAATTGAGCAGTGTGAGACACCTGAACAAGCACTAGCTTATTAAGCAATTGTGAAGTCTTTGCACAGTGTGAGAAGATAACTTTTAGAAAAGGCATTCTTTCATCAGCTAACAATTTTATGCAAATTGAAATACTCATCATAATTCAAACCAACCTAGAGGTGGCTTATTTTATAGCACCTATAGAGGACATGCATGATTTAGTGGATTTATTTGGCATTATATTTTCAGCACAGATTACAGAAAACCTAGTGATGGCTTGTAAATATTCTTCTTTCTGATTGTAAAGAGTGAACTTGCTTCTTACTCAACTTGCTTCTTTATTTCTGTGATTCAGATATTAACACATGAGATCAGTAAAATTAGTTGAAAATATGCATTTAGATTAGCTTTGTACACGCATTCGTCATTTTTTTATGTAGATTATATTTCATTCCCTAGAGTTTCTATTCGATTGTGTTTATCAAACGGATTGGAGAGAGGTCACTAAGTGTTTAGTATTGGCATTGATTTGATGAAGGCTTCTTCAATTTTCAGGTAGAATGTTGTGGCATTTTTATAGAATTTTAGAAAAAAGCTGTACTTTTGTTTTGATTCAATTAAATAGTTGAAATGTTACAAACATGAGCAATTTAATTTAGATAAATTGACTTTTTAAAACTCAACTTGTTATCAGATAATATAATCAGCATGCCACTATTGCATATGCTTTTTTGTTTTAAAAATATGTAAGATCATGTGCCAAGTCTTTTGTCTTGTTTTTTCATAAATTGGAAGAGAGTTTTATTTAGGTATCGAGTTTCATCAAATGGTATTAGCTTTACAGTTTAACTCAACTTTTAAGGAGGAAACTCATGTTCAAATCTTGCCAAAAGGGGTTTACCCCAATCCTTTAAGAATCATCCTATTAGTCCTAGTACAACTAGTCTCTTGCCAAAAGGGGTCTACCCCAATCCTTTAAGAATCATCCTATTAGTCCCAGTACGGTTAGTCCCTTAAATGAACAAAGAAAAGTTATATAGCTTAATCTTATTGTAGTTTCATTTATCATTTCATCCTCATGCTTTGCTTTCTACAACAAGTTCCAAATATAAATCTTTCATTGTGTTGAAATAAAAGGTTATGAGACATACTGTCTTCTAACCCATATCCCTATAGAGTGAAAATCCTCATGCTTTGCTTTCTACAATAAGTTCCAAATATAAAACTTTCATTGTGTTGAAATAAAAGGATATGGGACATACCATCTTCTAACCCATATTCTATAGAGTGAAATCAAACCTCAAGGAAAGACTTGCATGTTTTAAAGGGTTGAAGGATGACACATCACCTTAGTTGTGTTGGCTTACTTCTTGGATTTTGGGAGACTAACTCTATAACAGTTGTATAGTTGACAATTGCATACTTGTGAGAAGAATAAGTCTTCTATAATACCTATTGGTCAAGTCACAAGGTTCAAATCTAGACTTGTTTTTGTATAACTCTCACTATTTTAAATTATTCTTAAAATTAAAAGTTTAAAATATTTAAAGCTCATTTTTTGAACTTATATAATGTAAATTGCTATATAAATATTTTTGAAACAATTGAAGTTTCCAACATTAAAAAGTTCTTTGAAATATAGGGATTATAGCATCTAATTGGCACAAACACATGTGATGAATTCAATTTACAATATTTTGAAAATGTTGTAATCTAAACTTCTTACATAAAATGCAATAAAACCAATTGCATAGCTTGGTGGAGATGATTCATCTAGAGAAGATAGCATGGTGTGGGGAGGGGAAAGAGAAAGGTGTTGTGAAGGGCTTCTTCGCGATGCATTTTTCACTCTCTTCTATATCCCCTCAAGATTAGGGGTAGTTTCTAAGCTTTGTGTTTGATAGATTAGTTTGAAGAACACCTATGTTTCTCCTAAGATATTGTTTGTCTAAGCTTAACTGTAATCTAGCCCTAATGCAACATATAAATACAAGAGTCAAAGCCTAAAGCTAAACTGTTTTTACTTTTTTATGAGGAAGTGAAGGATGATTTCTCTTTTAGAGGCAAGGGCACAAGAGAGAATCTAACGCTTAAGTCCTCTATGTAGCTACATGACATTTTCATTTAATGCTAAAGCTTAAAGATTTAGTTTGCCCCCTATGTAATCAACACTAAACTAGTTTCTTCTTTTCTTTTTGTTTACTTTGCTAAATAAACAAAAATAGAGACTACTTTAATCAAACAATAAATAATATTTTAGTCCTAAATGCTTAAATAACAAGGATTTGGAGCGAGAAAACCTGTTGCTATCACATATGCAGAAGCACCACAAGTCCACAAAAGCACCATCAATGCTTTCACTTATCGATGACACTTTTAGTTTCTTACAAAATAAACAAAATACGGGGTTAGTAGCACAAGGACCTGTCTGAGTTAGTAGGGAATGTTAGACTCCCTTGACAAGCATTAGACCCCTATTCAGACAGATAAGAAAACTAACAAAAATAGAAAATGCATGAAATAAATGCTTTAGTTGCAAAAGCGCCACAAGGTTAGAAATAGTGCCATCAACACTTTTTCTAGATGTTGGCACTTTCACTCTATGTAAACTAGAGAAAAAAATTTGATACTAGACCTACAATCTAGTGATACTTTCACTTCTAAGAGCAATAAAACAAGCTTAAATGCAAGATAAGCTAAATTTATGACTGTAATGGCGAAGGTCTCTGACTTGGGAGTACAAAGACTATCAAATGATACATAAATAGAGATTTTCTTGCTTAAATGAAGATTAGAATGACAAAATGAGATGCTAACTAGATGCAAATGTAATATGCAAAATTTGTTAAGCATACAAGAAGATAAAATCGTAGAGTTGCATGACAAATAGAGTGCTAAGAGAAAATAAGGGGAAATAGCACAATCTAAGATGTCAAGTTGTTTTTCCTTTGTTCATAGAAGCTTGTTGAAAGCTTGCTAGCTTGCTTGTTGAAACTTGAAAGGTTGAGCTTAAGGTCTTAAATTCTTGATGCTTAAAGACTTGATTGCTTGGAGAAAACTTGGAGACTTGAATGCTTGGAGAAAATTTGGGGACTTGATTGCTTAGAGGCTTCCAAGAGCCAAGAGCTTGAATTTTTGAAGGATGGCCTTCACAAGATAATGGTAAGATTTTGGCATAACCTTACCATGCAAAATGATGGATTTCTATGATTATAGAGAGATTTTGGGAGAATTTTGTTGCTTTAAAACTCTTATTGAAATATACATGCAAATTTTAACAAAATTTTGCTACTTCAAAACTATTGAAATGTTCACCCCAAGTGCTGGATTTATAGAAAGGTATCACTCCTTGGGGGAAGGATTGCATTGTAGGTGATATGATTGGATATGGTAAGAATTTAAAAAGAGATCAAGAATCCATTAATGGAGGAAGATAAAAATGACAATTGTTAGATTTGAGATTTATGTTGGGAGTTATGAATTGAATATTAGGGATCTAATCCATTAATGGTGGACAACCTAGAGGTAAAAAACTTAAAATTCTAGATTTTGATTCACGATTATAGAAAGTGCTTTTCATCATGACTATTGGAGGTCAAGTTTGGATGGGAAAGATCAAAATTGAAAAGATTGACAAAAGTGCCATCAATGTTGTAGCTTTGTCTTGACACTTTTTCTTGGAGCAATAAATACCCTAAATTGGAACACAAAAATGTTGTTTCGATTTGGATAATTAAAAGGCCAATTGATGAAGGGATTGATAAACTTAAAGATGAGACTTGTATGCAAAATTGGGTGTCTATATTTTCCTTTTTTGGATACATTTATTGCATAGTAATTGTATAAAAAAACTAATATAAGTACCATAATTTTGAGATAGGAAAATTTATTGTTGCTTATGGTTAGTGATGCTAGATGATTGATGCTTTGATTATTTGATTTAAAGTGATGTTAAAATTTGTGTTTTGGATAGCATTGAATTTTGTCATTCCCTAGTGTGATCCCTGTTGTTTCAAAGGAAAATTCAAGTTGGATTGAGAAAACTCGACTTGATTATGATTCACACTAATGTAATGATGAGAAGTCGAGGACAAACAATAAAAAACCAACTATAGTAGGTAGTGGAGCGGGAGCACTAGTACATATCCAAAATTGAGTCTTAGCTTTGCATTTTTTTCTCAAAAATGAGTCGAAGAGGAGGGGCGACACTTTTATGCCTAGTGATGCTTTTGCCACATGATGGCACTTTTGTACCAAGTTGATTTTTGATAATTATAGCTAGTTTTTGCTTATGCCATCAAGACCAATAGAGCTTTGTGTTGGCTTGGATGTAGATCTAACTATAGATTCTTTAGTGTAAGAAGAGATAGCCCCAAGCACTAGAGATGATTTGGGGTCTCCTAGACTTCATAAGTTATGTGATCCTAGTAGTAGTAGGCTTGTACCATATAGCCCTAATGCTTGAGATAGAGTTTGATAAGGCTTTTCTAACTGCACTGGCTGAGAGATGGTATTCAAAGATGAAATTTTTTTAGCTCCTAATA
Organism: Wollemia nobilis; assembly: GCA_028583015.1. Classification (NCBI taxonomy): domain Eukaryota; kingdom Viridiplantae; phylum Streptophyta; class Pinopsida; order Araucariales; family Araucariaceae; genus Wollemia; species Wollemia nobilis. Next base: position 32,562 of record JAQPPZ010011032.1, read on the forward strand.
GGAAAGATGATAGTGACCCTTAAGGATGTGTGGTGGATCCTGAGGGTGCCTATTAAAGGATCTAAAGTGCACATAGGAGAGGACTAGAGGAAAGCCATGGAACAACTGGTAGGGGATACAAATATCATGATGGTGTAGTTAGGTATTGACATCAATATCGTATACATTGAGGGTTTCTTGGATAGATAGACCACCTTGTTGTGCACACTAGTATATATAGTCTTGCTTGACAACATGAGCACCACTGGGGTTAAGGATAGGTGGTGGCTAAAATGTGAAACCAATAGGCAGTTTTCGCATGGGTATTAGTGGTGCTAGCATGGCTGTACTAGATGTTGCATTAGATATATAGAAAAGATGGAGCTTGAATTTCTATACACCACTCTAGGTGTGTCTTAAGGAGCATATCATAGTCATGAGGTCACCACATTTGCCAACACAAGTAGATGACTAGGTGACACCAACTGCTTATAAGAGGGAATTGCAGTTCAAGGTAAGCCAAGGGAGACCTCATATGAGGTACTAGCTATGGCATGGAGGGTGATAGACAACATAGAAGTAGCATATGTTGTCTAGAGGCCATAGAGGGATAATTTTGAATGGCAGGATGATGTCTACCATATAGCTCATGTAAGATGAGTCAAATGGTTTGTAGGAACATGTGAAGAGCAAGAGCTTCAT